>JAAEAF010012774.1:0-20446 GCA_011037195.1 Triatoma infestans
CAGTGTATAGTGAAGTGGATCTGACAGAGTGGGGATAAGAACTATTGAAGGTTTGCGCGTACAGCCGACGCAAACATGTTTGAGTCTGCCGACGCATCGCTTGTGAGTATGCCGGCCTTAACGAGAACAAGATTTATTCAACTGCGGACAAGCAATCCCGAAACCACGAGCTTCATGATGGAGCCATTCTCAGCTTTGCTAGATTTGATTAAGAGGGCGAAGCTGAGGTATGTACTATAATAATTTTAGGGTTTCCACAATAGATTTATTATTGTAGGTTGCAGTTGAATGAGGCCTGCCCTCCTCTCTTCTGTCAATCTAATTCCAGATTGAAGCTGTATCGCTGAAATCGTTTGAAGCTGTATTAAAAAAAAAAAACAAAAAAAAAAACTATTATATAAAGTCGCACTTTCGTTTAAATAATTTTCTTCTGTAACAGCAACCAAAGAGAGTAAAGAGAAGAGAAAGGAACCCAACTACTCTTTCTGACTAGAGTGGGAGAAAAATATATATAGAGCGACGGACAGTCCAGAGATACACAGTTCAATACAGTTCATACTACTGAGTTCATACAACTAATCACTACGTGTCATTACCCATGAGAATGTAACAGCAATCAAAGAGAGATCAGCAACCAAAGAGAATTAAAGAAAAGAGAAACGAACCCAACCACTCTCTCGCACTGGAGTGGGAGATACATATATATAGGGCGACGGACAGCCCAGAGATACACAGTTCATGCTACTGAGTTCATACAGCTAATCACTACGTGTCATTACCCATTTTCCACTCACCCATACAGTATTATTACAAGTGTAAAGTCCAGACTCATTATTATTATACATAGAATATTTCATCAACCAGACAATTTGCCTGCACCTAACTCATCCGTTATACTTCAAACTTGGGATATTATAAGACATTCGAGTTTCTTCAATATTATTAAACGATAGAACTATATATATTAATTCAAGTAGCTATTGACATAGTACCTATTGACACTTTAGAGGTAAACCTATTGGTGCAGCTTCTCCAAGAACCCTCCAAAAATCATGATTCTTGGGAAAGTATTGCAAATGAAAGTACTGGGCATGTATATACGTATTTACTAGGCGAAGTTTAAAGAAAAAAACATTGGTGACATATATACAAATGTATTTCTAATCTATTCGCATATTAAATAATTGCATATTCGCAATTTAACAACCGTTATTCTAGGAGCATAAACATGGACAAAACAATGGAAAAGAAAAAAAAACACAAGAAAACTTCTTTAAAAAGAAAATTTGATGGGGAATTAATTTGAAAAAATACGTATATCCTTTCGCAGAATAACACCTTTATTTTTGCAAATTAATAATAATTACATACTGATAATGGGGAGCGATAACTGATCATAAAATATAATGTTTCTGTCTCTCTCTCTCTCACTATACTATATATTTAAAATTGTGTCTGTGTGTGAGAGAAAGCATTGTTGAAAGGTAATTTGGGAACAATGGGTAACTGGTGACCGATATTTGCAAGTGGATGTGGTAGTTAGTTGTTATTGATAGTTACAAGGGCTAGTAGTCCAATCACTGGCAGGATAGTATTTCCCACATAGCATCCTCTATTCACAAGTTAATGTACACACGATTGTCATTACTGTGTAATCCCATTCAATACATATATGAATACTTCAAATATATAAAGAGCATTCCCAACCAAATTACTATTACAAGTAGATTAATCTACTTCCGTGATAAATATTTTTTTAATGTATTGAAGAAATATACTCGTATGTCAATTTTAGGAAGTTATTATTTAATTACATTTATTTCAATGGTAGAATATATTAGTATATATTCTACTTTAAAGTTTTCCATTGAATGTCAAGTATTACTTTCTCTTACTCCTAGTAAGAGGAAGTATTGTAATCGTGTCAAATTTTCGATATCAAGTTTTCACCGGAAATATCCGTGTTGAGGTCCCCTGAGTCCAAAAAGTGGTTTTTAGCAAATGGTCTGTGTGTGTGTGTGTGTCCGTGTGTCCGTGTGTGTGTGTGTGTATGTATGTATGTGAACAGCATAGTTCAAAAACGAAAAATCGTAGAAAGTTGAAATTTGTTATTCCGTTTAGAAGTCAACATGGGATCTGACTGTACGTTATCTGTAAAAATTCCTCAACCGGAAGTACCACTTTACTAGTTTGATTTTTTAGTTTTTGCGATTTTCTCAAAAATGGCTCCGACGATTTTCTTCAAACTTCAAACATCAACCACACATACAAAAAGCTACAACTTTTATTAGTAACATTTCTCCGGGAAAATGCACTGAAGGGCACTTTTGGGGGAGGGGTGGGGTTAGGTTTCCATCTAAAGTGCTATTTCAGTTTATTAGACAATTCTGCCATCTAAATAATGTTAATTAGAATTAAATATGTTGTTGAATTTCCGAGTTTGAAAAAAATCGGATAACCGGAAGTGCGTTTACTTTACACTTTACTAAATGATTTTTTTTATTACACTTTTTCGCATTTTTCCCTCAAAAATGGCTCTGACGATTTTTTTGAAAACTTCGTATATAACTAAACAGCAAAGAATCTACAACTTTTATCTAAAACATTTCTCTGGGAAATTTCTTTTAAGAGCACTTTTAGGGGAGTGGTGGGGTTAGATTTTCATCAAAGTGGTATCCTAGTTCATTATACAATTCTATCATCCAAACATAATTAGTTAGAAATAAATAGATGGCTGAAATTCCGAGTTTCAAGAAAATTAGTAAACCGGAAGTGCGCTTTTACTGAACAGTTTTTTCAGTTTTCGACGAATTTCATTAAATTTGGTACACAAACAATAAAATTTGTCAATTATCATTTTGAGAACTGGAGTAAGAGAAAGTTGTGTGAGTGTTTCACACCAGATTTTTTTTTTTTAAATTACTGACGTATTCTGACGTAAAATATTAAAAGACTTTCTTTAATTACAATTTCTAAGTTATCTAATTTTCTTGAAACATAGAATGTTTACTTTAAAAGTTTAGTTGAGCTTATATTACATTTAAATAAAGTTATTGGGGATCATTATATGTTGATTTTTTTTATAGGGACAAGCTTTAGCTTAATGCATTGCTTGACATCGCCCTCTACTTTTTGCCACTAATAAGGTAGGGAACTAGGTTATTTAACTAGCTAAACTTAAGTACGGAAGGGATTAGCTCAGTGGTAGCGCGCTGGACTAGGAACGCGGAGGTTCCAGGTTCGAATCCAGCAAGCCCCTACAGCTTATTGTCAGGTAGTGGCCAGTGTTGTCTGTAGCTAGAGAACACTGCTCAGAGGCCGGCAATGTACTGAGAAGGCTCCTAGGGTGTACAATAAATCTTTCAGGTCACAATGCACACCCCCTGCCTTAAAAATAAATAAGTATTCTAAATTTAAGTCTAACTTACAGGACCCCCAGAAACCCCTAAAATAATTCCTTCCAGAAAAATGTTCCAAATAAAAATAAAAAAAATTTGATAGGCTTACATTTGTGAGTGTGTATTCCCAGCCAAACTGCCCTAATCGAGATAGGTGTTCGGAATAAGTTGGCAATCGCCTGGGCATTTTGGGCAAATTCTGGGATGACCTAGCGTGGGAGGGATCGAAGGATACCTTTATAAGTCTCGAACCTTCTTCGGGATGTCCAGGAACCTAATTCAATCTTCTATCAAAGGCTGGATAGGGATTTCCTATTCAATGACGGAAGAAAATACCAAGACAGGGGCAGGCTAAGCTCTTCTTTAAGAGATATTTGCCTAAATTTACTAGGGACCCACTGAGCCATAACGGAAGGGACATAAAGCTAATAGTGGGTTTGTTAACAGGGCATTGTAAGGCTGAATAGGTACACGCATCAATTACTACTTGCAGAAACGCGTTATGCCTATTCTGTAGGTTCAAGGAGGAAACCCCGGTATACAAATCCTTTATGAGTGTGCCGTCCTAACGAGGACAAGGTTTCTTCAACTGGGAACAGCAATCCCGAAGCCACTAGCTTCATGACGGAGCCATTCTCATCTTTGCTAGGCCTGATTAAGAGGTCGAAGCTGAGGGATATGCTATAATGTTAGGTGTTCCACAGAAGACCTCTTGCTGTAGATCGCAGTTGAATGAGGCCCGCCCTCCCTTTCTGTCAATCTAATTCCCAGATTGAAGAAAAACGTTGAAGCTGTATTCCATAAAAAAAACAAAACTCAAAAACCTATTATATAAAGTCGCAATCCGCTTTAAAATGATTTTCTTCAAACTTGGAATACTATCAGACATTTAAGTTTCTTCAATATTATTAGACGGTAGAACTATACATATTAATTAAGTGACTCTTTAGAGATAAACCTAATAGTGCAGTTTCTCCAAGAACCCTCCAAAAAAAATCATCATTCTTCGAAATGTGTTGCAAATGAAAGTACTAGCCATTTATATTTACATATTTACTAGGCGAAGTTTAAGGAAAATCGTTGGTGACATTAACGAGGTATCTGAAAAAAAGAAAGAAAAAGAATAAAGTTGTAATTTGGTTGACGGGTTTAGACCGAAAACTTAGTGTCAGAATCGCAGTGTTATCGAAACGGTTTATCAAGTGTGAATTCCTCCATTATTCATATTTGAAATTTGTTCATTATAAATACAGAGCTATTCGCAAAACTTATTTTCTTTCAGTACTCAGGGATCTTAAAGGATGTTTTTCTGGTAAAAACTCAATTTCAAAACATTTGCATAATTGCAGTACTTCTTTCTGTAACAGTAAAAAGAAAAAAACAAAACATCTGATATTTGCTATTCATACTTTTTTTTTATTTATTGCAATCCTTAAAGTTCAAAACTAATAATTTTAGTAATCTAATCACATTATATTTGCATATTAACTTGTCTCTTAGTAAACCTTGAAGAACGTTCCTTTTGAAAAAAATGCTGAACAAAATCTGACAACTGAAAATGTAGATATTTTTCTCAGTATTTTGCAACTAAATAAATTACATTCTCTTCCACTTCTGCTTTTTAAAATATTGTTTGCATCTACATTATAAATAAGCTTATAAATGTATTCTTCTAGGAGTTAAGTTCTGTGCTATTATATGTGCATGGACAGTTCTGAGTTTCTGTCTTTTGTTGAACATGAAAACTAAGCCGTCTTTATTCATGGAGGAAAGCGCTGTCTGCTCTAATAAGCCTTATTAGAACTACAGCATTGAATAGGGAGCTCAAATGTAGACGAGATGCCCCAGGAGCGCATGTATAGGCCTAGAGGCCCAGTGCTTAAAGTACCATACAATAGATGGTACATCAATGGATGTAAATTAAATGTAGAATGAAATCCTGTGTGTAGTTCTTTACCAAGAATTTTTATATCAACCGAAATGTCGATTAAGGATCTCTTTTCATTTCATATTAATGTTAACACTATGACCAATACGCTTAAAAAATAAAAATAAATTATTTGTATCAAGGTAGGAAACGAAATGTGGAAGAAAACCCCATCAAGAATAGAAGACAAGTTTTAATGACAGATAAGAGGAAAAAAATTACAGTTAGCAAGGCAGAATAGGGGGGAAAAAAATGTTAAGAATGAGTGAAGCGTAAAGAAATTTAATAAAATGTTTTTGTGAAAGGTGATGGAATAATTAAATACGGAACAAACTGGCACAATGAAAGAGAGGTCTACTGAGTTCTCTGCCCTTTAGTGGGGACTCAGATACTTTACTTGGACAACGGATGGGAAACAGGGATAAGACAACGTTCTTTTTCGAACAAAAATAAAGTTTCGAAACTTTTTCTTTCTTTGAAAATATTTTCCATTTATGGATTCGTCCAAATTATGGATTTTATTTTACAATTATCTATTTATTGTGAAAACCCCCTTTTCCGACTTAATTTTTTATAATTTTTTGTACGTTTGCTGACTGGCGGGGGTATTTGAATTGAGTGCTCTTGATTTTATTGAGTTTCAATTAGTTGAGGTTCCTAGCTGTAGAATTTAGGTATTGTACACTACAATTTATTACTATTCATGTCTCGGCCGACACCAACTTCTTCTGCCATCTTCTCTGCTACGAGATGCATCAATCCAGTTGCGCAACAATCGGACATACTTGCAATCTCACTTCAGCAATTTGGAGTAGGTACTAAGTCTCGTCCCTCTTCTGCTTGTTCTATCCACCATGTTTCTTGCCATTGTTGTTTTGGCATTCAAATTGACAATATCCTGAAGAAGCCTATTGCAATATGGACTAAAACGTCGGTTTATGACATAGTCTCAACCCGAAAACCTAAGTGTTTTTACTTGAGAATGGCCAGCGGAAGCGCAAAAGATCACAACTCCTCCAGCCTATAAAAATCATTGGTCGCTTAGATATCTTGAAAATGATGTTGGAATTCTATTCCATTTTCCAAGATAATTTTCATAGAGAAAATTTTATAAGCATTAGATTTTTCCATATGGAAGGCCAGTCTGTTAGATCTTAGATTTCTTCTTTCTGCGAATGGAATGTCCCTTCGAAGAAAGAAGAAACAAATCAGGTTACCAAGAATATGCCTGCAAGGGGTATCTGTTGCATGCAGTTACTTGGGGAGTTGCGAACCCACAGGTTACTACAGCTCAGTACTCCATGCACTTCGTCAGAGAAGTACACAATTCACTTAAACCACATACACTGTACACTTTACAGACAAGGACAAACACAGTACAGAAACTAGGGTCTCCGTACCTAGTTAATTGGCGAAAGCCAAGGGAGAAGGAAGGGATTAGCTCAGCAGTAGCGCGCTGGACTAGCAACGCAGAGGTCCCAGGTTCAAATCCAGCATGCTGTCCTTAGATTTTCTCTTACTAGGAGTCTCTACAACTCACTGTCCGGTGATGGGCAGTGTTGTTTTAGCTAGAGAACACTGCTTGCAGGCCGGCTGTGTGTTGGAGAAGGCTCCAGGATGCACAATAGATCTTTCAAGTCGCTGTGCAATAATCCCCTACAACAATCTACAATCTACTAAGAGTTAGGCAGCCCTGTTACTGACTCAAGAAGCAATTGGCTTCACACATAATTACTTCGGAATTAAAAATATCTGGTCCAAAATCAATAAAATTTACAATATCATTAATTTTACTTTGAAAATTCAATTTGAATTCAATGAAATTACATAAAAAAGTGATTGAATCGCAGATCAAATAAAAAGAAAGGAAATCAATAAGTGAGGATGATTCCAGGACTTCGATGATGGATATTTTCTCTTTATTATGGATATTGTATATAGATTATATTTTTATTCCATTTCAAATAATAATTGAAAATAATAACAATATATGTGGAACGTGTTTAGAAAAACTTTATTACAAGAAATATAGTATATTAAATGCCAAGCAAACTGAACGTATTTTAGAAAATAAGGTGTGAGTTCTTTTAATTGAAGCACAGGTGTTGTCTGCAGATGTGAAAAGCAATCAAAGGTGAAAAAGAACAAACATAAATTTCTATAAAATGACGTTTGTGTTTGTCAGTGGCCAATGTTAAAGACGGTTTTCTATAAATGGGAAAAAATTTATTGGTGCTTTTTCTATTAACTGTTATTATTTCCTCAAAAAAATAATTAAAATATTCTAGATTCATAAATTAGTTTGGTTTTTTACTTTCTCTTACTCCTAAGAAGAGGAAGTATTGTAATCGTGCCAAATTTTTGAGGTCCCCTGAGTCCAAAAAATTGTTTTTTTGCAAATGGTCTGTGTATATATGTATTTGAACAGCATAGCTCAAAAAAGAAAAACCGTAGAAAGTTGAGACTAGATATTCCATTTAGATACCACCATGGTATCTGACACTGACAGTACGCTACCTGTCAAAATTCCTCAACCGGAAGTACCACTTTACTAGTTTTTTTTTTTTTTTTTTTTTTACGTTTTTGCGATTATCTCAAAAATGGCTCCGACGATTTTCTTCAAACATGATATATCAACTACATATACAAAGAGCTACAACATTTATTTGAAACATTTTTCTGGGAAAATTCATTTAAGGGCACTTTTGATGGAGAGGTGGGGTTAGGTTTTTATCTAAAGTGCTATTTCAGTTTATTAGACTATTCTGCCATCTAAATAATGCTAAATAGAATTGAATATGTTGTTAAAATTCCGAGTTTGAAGAAATTCTGTTGAGCTGGTGCCACTTTAATGATTAGATTTTTTTTTTTTTTTTTTCAGTATTTAGTGATTCTCTCCATAAAATCCTGACGATTTTAAACACAAATAAGAATTGTAAGTGTGAAGAAAATTTGCCATTTCGCAGTAAGAGAAAGTCGTGTGAGTGTTTCACACCAGATTTTGTTTAATACCTTAGATTTTTTTTTTTTTTATTTAATTAGGCCAACACAAACTGTGTTTTGCCGGTAATGCTGTTGCCTGTAAGATAATGAACTGACTGACGTGTAGAACGTGTGCAGGTAACCTATCCAATGATATGGCCCTGTTAGAGTGATTTGTTTATGAAGTGAAGAAATGAAATATGAAGTGAAATGAATGTATGAGTGTGAATGTAATTATGCTAGTTTAGTATGAAGTTTCCTCTAAGGTTGATGTAACAAGTCTTGTGCCCATTTCCGTTTTAGTGTTCTTTCTGGTGTACTAGAGTTGTTTGTAAATTTGTTGATGAGAAGATTTGTATGACCATTCAATTTGACTAATACCTTAGATTAAAAATAATTTTTAATTTCTAGAGAATTGCCATTGACTTTACTTGTAATAATTCATATTATTCAATTTTTTTTTTTTTTAATTTAAGGCACGTCCAAATCTATGGTCATTGGCGCCCGGAGCCTTCTCAGTGCACTGCCGGCCTCCGGACAGTATTCTCTCGTTGCAGACAACACTATCCATCATCGGACAGTGAGCTGTAGAGGCTCGTAGGAAGAAAAAAATCTAAGGTTAGCACAGCTGGTCCTCCGCTTGGGAGTCAGCACGCTAACCACTATTCCCTTCGCTATATAAGTAAGTGAGTAAATAAGTATATGATATTCAACTGATGTAGAAAAAATTGAATTTACAGGTTAAAAAATAATTTTATATTAGTATACTTTTTTATTTTAAAAACCCGAAAATAAAATAAATATTAAGAAGTAGCATAAGAGGTCTATCCAGCTGTGCCGCCCTTACATTTTCTCTTCCTAGGAGTCTCTACTGATGGACAGTGTTGTCTGTAACGGGAAAACATTGTCCGGAGGCCGGCAGTGCACTGAGAAGGTTCCGGACGCTAATGATTATAGATGTTAATGCGCCTTAAATTAAAAAAACAAAAAACCTTTAACTAAGAAACCTAAACACCCTTGCTACAACTTCCTATGTAGTGCGATAGATGAAACGTACGAACATTCTTCAAAAAAAAAAATTTATATTTTAATTTTTAACGGCCCCACTGTTTTTATTCAACAACCTCTCCAGTTTCACCTGAGGTTAGTTACTACCACCCCATTTTAATCCTTCCAGCACTGTTATCACTGATATTCCAACCATTTAAACATAGTAATCACCGGTTTAAATGAATAAATACTTAAACATTTGAAACAGGGTGGGTAAGTAATATATTATATATTTTACTAGGGGGCAAGATAAATTTGAAATAATAAAAATCATAATTTATTTCCATAGTTTTATACGAATGTCTATTCTATCCAATGTCATAATCTATTCACAAACTATCGTTTTGTATAACAATGGTGTACAATAAAATAGAGAAATGGTTATATAATATGTATTTATAATGGTACTGGAATCCAGGCCATAGTGTGGCAATCGGATAACTAGAGACCAACACCGATAATTCTATTTTATGTCCGGTAATCTGGTTATGTGGTGCCAACGGCGGTCTACCACAGAATATGGTCTACTACAGCTCCTCTCAGTGTACTGCAAACGGTTCTTCTACATCTTCTTCCTTGCTTCCTCCTAATATTCTAATATTATGATATATATATATATATATATATATCAGATATACAATAGTAATATATCAACATTAATGAAACTTACTTTATAATAAACTCATTGTTATTAACTATAATTTTAAAAATAAATAATATAATAGCTTTTGTTTACTTCATACCAGCTGGATTACTAACTAGTTACTGATTTATATTTGATTAGTATTGTTAATGAAATTGAATAATATTTGAGAGCCATCGAGCTCTCAAAATACAATATTAATCACATCCATGTTATTTAAATCAAACTCAATTCAGATGTAATTGCGTTTGGTAACTGGTTAGTGATGCAATGACCGAATTTGCGTTATTTTATATATCTTCATTTCTACCTACATCCTAAAACATAGCAGGAAAAGATGTGGCAAATAAGACATATTGAAGCTTAAAATTATTACTTATCGAAATCGATAATAACATCCATATTACACATAAAAAAAAAAACTATAACAAAATAAGTCACCAGTAACATTTAAAATAAGAAGCTGATGAGCAGCTGATATCAATATTTCTTGATTTATAGTAGGTTTCTATTTTTAAAGATGGACGAAAATAAATACCTCAAGTTTGGGAAGCCGTAAAGTATGATTTCGTCTAAATGGAAATATAGATTTTTGTGAGTGTATGGTAAAAGTCCAAGGTAATTAGAGCTTCCGAGCCCCAAATGCGCAGCTTTCATTTGGGCTATAGAAACCTGCATCAAGCTAAATACTCCCTTTTGGCATTTGCGGATGACCTGGTGGTACTAGCTAACAATGACCGAGGACTCAATTACAATTTGGCTATTCTAAGAACGGAGCTGGGAAAAGTTAATATAAGGATCAGCTCCAGCAAAACGAAAGTTATGCGTATAGGGAAGAAGCCGCATCGAATAATGAGGGTGGTTAAAATAGGAGAAGAAAAGCTAGAACAGGTACATGAAGTTCATGTATCTAGGGGCGCATCTAAGCGAGGATGGATGCGTGGACGAAAAAATTAGGGAAAGAACAGGTGCTCAGGTTTCATCAGTAACAGGGAGGTATCTAAGAAAACCAAGCTTTCAGTCGGTAGATCAACATTGTTCCCTATACTCACTTACTCATCGGAGTCCTCGACACTGACCAAGAAGCATAAAAGTAAAATACAGGCAACTGAGATGAGGTATTTGAGGAAGATAGAGGGAAAGACAAGAAGGGACAGGGTTCCTAATGCCATAATAAGATCCAACTTGAATATACAGCCAGTAGAAGAAATAGAAGAAAATAGGCTGCGCTGGTTAGGGCATGCTCTACGGATGGATTCCGACAGAGCGGCTAGAATGGCATATGAAGAACAGGTAGAGGGACGGAGAGGAAGGGGTAGACCGAGACGCAGGAGGGAAAAGGATGTAAAAGAGGCGTGCGCGAAAAGAGGAATTGCCTGGGGAGGGGGATATGAGAGCATTGGTGGAAGACAGAGAAGGGTGGAGGAAAATGTACAAGATGAAGGGGGCCACACACCGCCAAAGCGGTACAAGAGGCGCAAGATTATGATGATGGTAAAAGTCATAATGTCAATGAAAAAAAAACCTATTGAGTAAAGTGTTACTTGCCCGCAAGGAGTATCTGTTGCATCCAGTTACTTGGGGAGTAGTGACCCCACGGGTTACCCACAGCTCCACTTCTGCACTTCGTCAGAAGAGTACACAATACACTTAAACATATACACTCTAGACTTTACAGACAAGGACAAATACAGTATACAAACTAGGGTCTCCATCCCTAGTTTAGTTATTTGGCCTAAGCCGAGGAGGAAGGAAAGGATTAGCTCAGTGGTAGCGCGCTGGAGTAGTAACCGGAGGTCCTGCGTTCGAATCCAGGCTGCTGCCCTTAGATTTTCTCTTCCTGGGAGCCTCTACAACTCATGTCCGGTGATGAGCTGTGTTGTCTGCAGCTAGAGATCACTGCTTAATCCCCTACAACAATGTAATCTAATCTAATCTAAGTCCCTAGCACTTAAATATCAAAAATATCAAAATTGAACTTTCTACGATTTTTTTTTTTTTTTTTTTGGAGTTATGCTGACCAAACACACTCACACACAGAGATTGTATATCCGGTGAAAACTCGATATCATAAATTTGACTCGATCGCAATATTTCCTCTTACTTGGAGAAAAAAGAGAAAGTCAAAAATGATTAACCAGAAATGCGACTTTTACAGTTTATAAGTTTTTTTAAAGAATATTCTCGAAAATGACCATAGCAAATTTCTTTAAATATATTGTATTGTAATATAGAGGATCGAAAGCAGAGAGAGAGAGAGGGGCATGATCACTCACTAGTTTAGGCCAGACAAGAGTGGGAGAAATTGTTTAAATACAGCTGTATCAGCCATAGGAGGGAATCTACCGACAGTCTTGCAGCAGAGTTCATACAGCAGTCACAACGCGTCAACAAACTTTCTCTTTACCTCTCACTACCATTTTATATATTTTAGTGTAAAGTCCAGGCAGTTTATGTTACTTTTCTATTATAAAGTGTTCGCTTTACTTCTAGTTTATTTATCTATCTAACCCAACTTCTCAAACCCATTATCGTATTCTGCAAGACTTTCGGTAGACTCCCTCCTATGGCTGACACAGGTGTATTTAAACAGTTTCTTCCACTCTAGTCTGGCCTAAACTAGAGAATGATCATGTCTTTCTCTCACTCTCTCTCTCTCTGCTTTGGATCCCTCCCTTCGGATCCTACTACAGTACAAAGTGCATTGATATAAACGTATCACATTCATCTGATATATTTTTGAAAATAACTTATTTTACAGAGTTCTACGGAATTTCTAGCGGTAAATTTCATATATTATTTGGGGTTGTTCAATGCTGTTGGCGTTATCTACTGGACTAAAATGTAATCATACTTCTATTAGCTATTTGGGAATAGGTCCCGCTTTACTTATTTTATGAGAAACGAGTAACATTTTAAGAATGAATGCAAATTTATCATTATATATATATATATATATAACTGTATTAACATCACTATCAGAAAGTCATGTGAGTATTTTATATCAGATTTTGTTTTGTACCAGTTCTGTGTTTCGCAGAATTGATTTTTCATCCTTCGTTTCGTATGTTTTCTTAAGAATTATAAACTTTTTTCTACGCTAATTCACTTGGAGTTAAAAAAATTAGTATAATAAACCGACCAAATCTGGCAGATCAATTCTTTTAATGTTATTACAAAAGATAACGAGTATTTTTTGAAAGAAGTAAATTTCAATACTGAAATATTTAATAAGTGAAAACATGGTGGATAAGAGTTTCACTTGAACATACATACATACATACGTACACACACACACATACACATATATATATATATAAACATGTCTGTAGTAAGTCTAAATAGGAAGAAAGAGACTAATACGAAACGTGGGCAACTACCATTGCCTTAATAGAACGAAGGGAAAGTAGAAGAAGCAGATCCATTTGGTACTGGTAATGACCCTAGATAAAGTTCACTTCTTCACAGACAGGATTAGGGATACTGCTAAATGAAAGAAACGAGAGTCCATATACTACGCTCTCCGTGAGCAGTACAACCCAATATAAGGCATCTTATACACACATACAAACACACACTTAAATACATACATACATACACACACACACACACACACACACACACACACGTAATGGAACCAATAGTCAATAAATTCGCCACAAAAAAATTGAACTCAGTAATTTCATTAGCGACCACATCAAGGCGCTACTACCGTGCAACCAAGCGCACTTCAACCAACTTGTTAGATGAGCGATAGTAATTAAGTGGAATTTGAGATTTCTAGAGATTTTATTGAAGTTTTTTTTTTTTGTTTTTTTTTTTTTTTTAAAGCACCCGGCTTTCTGGTTGGTTAGAAAATCCGGATAGAAACTTTCCTTCTAAATAGGGGTTCCTTATCTATAAGGGGCCCGGTGGGGATCCAGTTTCTCTTCTTCTGTGGACCCTGATTGTAAGGTTTTATAATTACAATTTTTAAGCTCAGGGTTATGTATATGATCTCGTGATTATCGTCAGGAGCAAATAATGTCTCAAATGTTGCAGATATGGATTTGCATTTGTATTTGCATATGCATTTGCGAGTGATCTGGGACACATTTCCAGCTGATGCGATAAGGTAGGCCTTAACATAAATCCTCAGAAGTGTTCTGCGGTGCTGGTCAAGAAGAGGAGAAAACTTGATGGATTCCATGTGGGCCCCTCATCGTGGAATTACTCTTTTAGCAACTGATCGGATTATATGTTTATATTGAATATGCAATGCATTTACTTTTCCAGTACTCACGTTGGACCCAAAATTAAAGCCCTGAACTAGAATGTATGTGTAAGATTACCCTAGTTCGAGAGTACAGTACTCCTTGGAATAAAGATTCCAAAGGGACCGGATAAGGGAGACCCAGAGCTGGAGGAGATGTCAAAAAAAAAAAAAAAGGTACTGTACACCCTGTACGGGTTGTCTTTGATTACTGCTTTTATTAAGAGCCAGAGATTAAAATGGTATGCTCATGTTTGCCAGATGCTTCAAAGTAGAAAGGTCCCGTAAGCATTTCTGGGCACTCGACCATGACGATATCTTAAATTCGTTGGCTGTTTAACGTGAAGTCGGACATAAGAAGGATCGGAGTTAGTACCCTTTTGGTGCATGACATGGATCAATGGTCATGTCGTATTGTGCAGTTTCTTTTTGTTTTCTTTATGGGTTTAAAATGAGAAGACAATTAAAGAAGGCTTCTTTAAACAACTTTATGATCAGAAACATCGAATATACAACGAATTTGTAAAATATTGCGCCATAAGATCTCAAAACCTTTGTTTAAATTTGGATGTTAACATTTTTAATAAACTTGAAGAACTAGATTCTGATGTGGAGATAGTCCCAAAAATAAGAAAGGAAAAGAAGCAAACTATGGACGGATATAATCTCAGATTAGGCCTGTGTGTATTAAAAGCACATTCTCACGGGTCAAGTTTAGTTGTCCGATTTTAGTTGATCAGCAAAAAGTTGAATGCGACTTGAATCAGTTTTGGTTCATACGTTTCAACTGAAATTAAGTTTTGATCAAACCGTTTCAATAACGACACGAAGCACTCTATGAGTTGAAAGTAAACTGAGAGGCCAATTGGACGATTCGGAAGTTCACACTTGTCAATACTTGAAAGATGGCGGGTTCAAGTGAAAGATGCGTCATACTTGAACGATAAAGTTTGACTCGGTCAAACTTTTGTTGATTCACTAAAAAGTTGATCAACTTTATTGAAAAAGAAAAGGTTCTCACTAGGTTTTTTTTTCATTCAACTTCTGTTGATCAACTAAAATCGGTCAACTAAACTTGACTCGTGAGAACGCGCCTTAAGTAGAGAAGTTGAGTAGCATCCTTAATAAGATCTACAGCCCACTTAGTGCGAAGGCCCACCTACGGGGCAGTAGTGTGGTGGCCGAAAACGGAACAGCAAGGTGCGAGGAAGAACCTCTCTGGGGTTCAAAGACTGTCATGCATGCTGATTTCGGGGGCATTCTGCAGTGCCCCAACATCCGCATTAGAGGTACTGCTGGGGTTGCCTCCTCGTCATCTTTTAACACAAGCGGAAGAAGGGCTAGCGCGTACAGACTAATGAACAATGGCCAATGGAAGCAAAGAAGCTCCCTAGCCAAGCACTTGGACATTATTCAGAAGGTTGACCGTGGCCCTATATTTAAGATGGCTGGGGAGGAGTGCTGTCCAACATTCCACTTTGAGCTTCCCTTCCAAGTGATAGTAATGTCACGGTCGGAGAGGGCTAAAAGCTGGGAAAAACGGGGTCGGACGAGGGTATCCTGGTTTACAGATGGGTCCAAAATGGGCTGCGGAACTGGAGCCGGTATATATGCAGTTAAGCCGAAGGTACGCATTGCGAGACCCCTCGGCGGTTACTCCACAGTTTTCCAGGCTGAAGGCTACGCAATAAAGATCTGTGCTGAGAAGAACCCGCGTTGGACTCTAGGTATAGAGAGAGATCCATCTTCTCGGACAGCCAGGCTACGCTGAATGCACTTCGGGCGTTCAGAATCACCTCTCCTCTGGTCAGGGAGTGTAGAGACTCCCTGGAGACATAATCCCGGCACAACAAAGTTCGGCTAGTATGGGTGCCGAGGCATAAGGGGATCACAGACAACGAAATAGCCGACCAACTGGCCAGGGAGGGAGCGAATACTCCCTTCTATGGGCCGGAACCTGCTCTAGGGTAGCCAAAAGTATGGCGAGGGCATCTCTGAGAGAATGGACTCGGAGGGAGCATAACCAATACTGGAGGCTAAGCACTGGGGCAAAACACGGCAAAAAGGTTATGCCAGAGCTGTGTAGAAGAAGGACCAGATACATCCTGGGACTAAGCAGGTATCAGATTTCTCTGATAACGGGCCTGTTTACTGGGCATGGTAGGTTCAAAAAACATCTGTACAAGGTGACGTTGATGGATATATAGTCCTTGTGTAGGAGGAGAAGGAGACGGTCTCTCACCTGCTGTGACTGCGTTGCAGTAGGTAGATTGCGGTACGAGATCTTCGGCACATTTAGACCGGAGGAAATCGTTCTCCAAGAAGGACTGGTGGGGAAGGTTTTGGTCCTCATGAAGAGGGAGGGCTTCCACTACTAGGTTTGAGGGGTTGGCACAATAAGCCTCAATGGGAGCCTGCGGTGTCTGGGTTTTAGTCCCCCCCTGCATCATTCTAATTCTAGTGCGAAGTCTGGTATGACTCAACCTATCAATTTGTGGCTTTGAGAAACAGTCACCTGTTAAAAAATGTTCTGTTATAGGTGAACTAAGAAGTACTATTGGAAACGAGGGAATCAATTCTGAAGTAAAAGTAAGAACTCAATGCATTACTGACAAATCTAACCAAATTCGTGATGAATCATTGGTATTGCTCAAAAGAATAACAAGTTTGAACTTATTGGGAATATTCTTTCTCAGATTATACATTTTCACTTATACGCTGCGATGAAATTTTCAAAAAAAAAAAAAATCATTTTCCTTAAAATATTGTGTTTCCGGTGACAACTCAATTTTGAAAATCTGTCCCAAGAATCGTAGAAAAAGAGAATAATGGTTTAATCATTACCATCATACAAAATATTATTAAATGAAGCTCGTATCTAAATTTTCTCTACATTTAAAAATAATATAAAGAGAACTTTATATATATATTATATAAAGAAACTTTATAGTGGCCATTTACTAAACAATGTGTGCGCGTGCGTATGCATGAGGCCGTAGGAA
This sequence comes from Triatoma infestans, assembly GCA_011037195.1. NCBI lineage: Eukaryota > Metazoa > Arthropoda > Insecta > Hemiptera > Reduviidae > Triatoma > Triatoma infestans. Next base: position 17,255 of record JAAEAF010012774.1, read on the forward strand.
AGTGGTCCGGGGGGGGGGACCTTTATAAAAAAACAACGGGATTAACTCCCCCCCCGCCGCCACCGCTGGCGCTTAATTCTTTTTAAATCCAGCAGCAATTTTTTAAACATTAGGATAATTTCTTTTATTAAGAAGCGTTATTTATTTTATATATATCTAGCATGGTATATACTTTTTTTAAGTGTGCATGGAAAAAAGAATAATAGGGGAGTCAGGTGAACTTTGCAGAATTAAAAAAAAAAAAAATACCACCGAGATTAGATGTTTCATTCATGAAAGAATTCAGATCGTATCATCGAATTTATTTATTATTTTCCACACTTACCGTAATAAGTCGAAGCACTTACATAACCCATAATTGTTAAAATTTGGGGCTTAATTTACCTTGAAAAATATAATAAATTTTTTCGAAACTGTTTTTTTTTTATCTAACGGCCGGAAAAATACAACCAAACATTAATGATAACTAGCTTAGTTACATAAACAAGCGGTCCTACACATTAGAAATTACCTTTTTTTTTCCTGGAGGGTAATTTAAATTTAGTAGAACCCTAATCAGAGATTCCATCTGGCTATCTTGGAAACATAGAATAATCACCCAGCCAAGGTTGTGGAATCTTAAAAGTATATATTTCAAAAAGAAAGACTTTTATAGTTCCAGAAGAAAAATCTCTGCTTCTTTTGTAATTTAAGAGACCTAGATAATATCTTTCATTTACTACTGAATCTTTCAGTCTACTAAATCTTTCATTTAACCCTACAAAGAAGCCAGGTCTAAATACTAAGGAAGTATATTATTATTCAGAAAGTAATGATGATGAAAAACACTATTAAAAAAAAAAAAAACTTATTACAAATTGAAATCATTAATAAATTAAAAATATGTATTATTTATTTAAAAATAATAAAAAATATAAAACGTTTCACAAAAAAAAAAAAAGAAATTGTAAATTTATAATATATCACCACCAATATTATATTAATAATCATTTGATTATGTATATTTATTTATTTACTTTTTGATAATGAAATGTGATTGGTGTGTTGAGTTGTTGTAGTTTGTAGTAGTAGCTTGTGGCGTGAACTGTTTTGTAATGGGGCTTGTAAATTTTAAGAGAGAGAAGTATTAGCAATAATCAAAAGAGCACCACTGTTTTGAAAAATAAATATATTATTCTCTAAGCAAATTTAAGTATTTTACAATATCACAACTATATCTTAATAAATCAGATGTTTATCTAGAATAAAGGCAAATCATTATCACTGGCACTGAGTTTAAGAGAGCGATTCCTGTAGCAAGTGTTCTGGCTTGAATGTCTGTTTTAGACTGCCTTGAAGGAATGTCTTCTAATTGTTCGTTCAAATCTTCCCCTGTGAGAAGAAGGGGTAGACAATGCTAACAACGCTCATGAACTCTTCCTGTAACTGTACTTCTTCTATCTGGGTTACCCTTTTGCCTCCAAGCTCGCATTTTTCTCATAATTTTCTTCAATTAAAATAGATATAATTTCTTGTATCCATCACAATAATTTAAAAACTGAACCACCGTTATCCTAATAGATTATGCTACTCTGACAACTAGAATAGAAGCGGGGGGGGAGCCTCATTCCACTGCGACCTACAAGTCGAGGTCTATTGTGGATTCCCTTATGTTACAGAACAGCCCCCAGCTTTGCCCTCCTAATCAATCCTAGCAAAGCTGAGAGCGGCTCCGTCATGAAGCTTTCAGCTTCGGGATTGCCCGTCCCCAATTGAAGAAACCTAATCCTCGCCAGGCCGGCGCACTCACAAAGGATGTGCGCCGGGGTCTCCTCCTCTACCTTGCAGAATCGGCATACCGCACTATCCGCAAGTTGTAGGTGGTGCATGTGTCCATTCAGCCTACAATGCCCTGTTAGTAGACCCACAATTAACCTTATATCCCTTCGGGTCTGACTCAGTAGGTCTCTGGGGAATTTAGGCAAATGTCTTTTAATTGACAGACATTTTAATGACAGAGCTTTGCCTGCCTCTGTCCTGGTGTTCCCTCCCACCAACGCAGACGCTGTCTTCTATCCACCCCCTGATAGAAGTTTGAATGAGGCTCCTGGACAAGCCGCAGAAGGGTTCGGGGCCTATAAAGGTATCCTGCGAACCCTCCCTCGCTACGGCATCCGCCCTCTCATTGCCCAGGAACCCCGCATGTCCCGGCACCCACTCTGAATACTAGGTGACCCCAATTCAAGGTTCGTATTTCTTGCTGAATTAGAATATTAGAACTTTTTGCTAGGTGAAAAACGACCCCTTACCTATCTTTTAAATCAACATTTCAAAGAGCAAAAGTTGAGTTAAATAACAAAAATATGGTGTGAAATAATCACAGGACTATCCCTTATTGCAAATTGGAGATGATATTAAAATAAACAATAGAGGAAATCAAATGTATTCTTTTTTATTTATCATGCTTATTTTTAAATGATATTAATTTATGTTTAAACTACATTAAAAATATGTTGAGAGAGATGATATGGCATTTGTTAAGGTATTTTTTATAACTTCCTCTATTATTTATTTTAATATCATCTCCAATTTGCCATTTGCTGGGAACCTTCTTATATATACGTATATTTACCTACATATTTTCCTGTATTAACCCTGCATGTATTTCACATGTATTTATTACTTGCACAAACTTTTGACTGTCCATAAACTTTGCATTGCCTTTCTTCAAACTTTATCTATTCTTATTAGTACAGTTTACTTCTGAAATAATTTATTAGGGGGAGCACCCACTCTAATAAAAATGACTTGATAAAACATTGAACGTAGTTAACGACACTATTAAAATTTAGTTATAAAGTATTCTTCAAAACATGCTATTTATTATACACTATTTTCTAATGTCTAATCATAATTTATAACAATTACATTTTCTCATTAAACACACACACACACATAGTAACATAACCTTATAACCTCCCCACATCTCTTGTGGGAATGCGAATGCTTGCAGCCGGCGAGACAGTTACTCATGCAGCAGGTGGTGACTCAGGGCGAGTGTTGGCCTCCCCAGAAATCTACATTGCTCCAATCAAGATTCTTTACACACTTCAATAATTATGTCAAAACAGTAATAACATTCATATACAATAGTAATATTACTTCTTGAATAATTGAAGTAATAATATACAATGAAATGTAAAATAAATAAAT
>JAAEAF010012776.1:0-13425 GCA_011037195.1 Triatoma infestans
TAAAAATATATTAATTTATAAATAAATCAAAATTAAGAAAAAGACTGACATTCTCTTGCAAAAGGACAAGCCCAGGTATAACAAGTCCAGTTACTGGTACGGTTCAAGAACAATTATGGCATTGTACTACCCCTTCTCCTCAAAGGGGAGGAATTGAAGAAACAAAGAGAAGAGATATTTTAAAGACAGACTTGTGCTAAAAATCCAGGTGGAAACATCAGAGCTATACCAGTATTACGTTATAAGAAATTATTATAAGTTTTATTTGTGATATTCGAAGTACTTAATTTCTCTTGAGGAGTAATATATTTTATTTAATCTACCAGTGTGTTCTTAATTATTCTTATACTTCTATCTTTTCCTCAAACATACTTACAAGCCATTATACAAGACCGCTCGTGCTACACAACCAACTACACATCATCACACTACCCATCACACCATAACATTACATATGCATGGTATTCACACTATATAAACATACAGTTTATGTTGTGGTGGTTGGTTCCGCAGAGCTGGAAAGCATCAGAGACATTTTCCGGGGTAGCTTGCTTCATTTTTTGGTCATCGACCGGTTTCGGGCGTTCGCCCATCTTCAGGATGCGTTTGTCAGATTTGATAACACAGACTTGTACCGAGCAAATTCAGTTTATACACTCACGGAAAACTAAACGACAACCTCTACAAACATGATACTAATTTACAAAAGTGTGTAAACTGAATTTGCTCTGTGTTATCACACTGTCTGACAAACGCATCCTGAAGATTGGCGAACACCCGAAACCAGTCGATGACCACAAAATGAAGCAGGCTTCCAAGGAAAATGTCTCTGATCCCAATAGTTTACTTCAACGACACACCGCTCCGGAGAAAACTGTTACCGGCTATCTTGGACTTCCACTTAGACCGCCGATTAACTTGAAACCTCCATAACAGACTATAAAAGACAATCTCTGAATCAAAGATATCGACAGTTAAGACGACAACCTCTAGACAGAAAACTATACGACAATCCAACCTTGCGCAAAAGTATGGTTGTAATTTTAGTTTCTCCGCTGGATAATATGTCTGTGTGGAAATCTCAGATGACTTCTTTAATTGCAAAGATAGGTTTGGCATGTCGGGAGGAGTCTGAGAGGTGTGCAAGAGAATCTTCCCGCTTTATTTTTTATAAGCAATTAGACCTTCAAGCGAAATTGTTCACCTTTGTTGAAGAGTCTAGATAGATAGATTCTACCGGGGGAATTGGCTATTCAGCCTACGCCACCGCGACACCCCAAGGATCTATTATGGCATCCCCCTAGTTGGAGACCCTCCCCCTATCCTGTCCTTAACCGAACTGTGGAATTGGGGGGGGGGCTCCCAGGTGGTCAATCAGAGCACCCGCCATCAGAGCACCCTCTCGAGTCCTGCTTGCCTTAGAAGACTTAATAGGTCCGAGAGAGGGCCCTGGCTGAGGCTTGTTGGCACCAGCTTCTCTTTACCAAAGAGGCGGTACCTTAGCCAGACCAGCCCCTCGCACTGACATACCACATGCAGTGCCGTCTCCTCTTCTTCCTGACAAAACCTGCACAGGCTATCCGTTGCCAGGCCCATGCAATGCATGTGCTTATTTAATCTACAGTGGCCAGTGAGAATGCCAACTGCTATCCTTATGGCCACCCGGCCTAGTTGGAGTAATTCTGCAGTTAGCTTGGGCGAGTAGCTATAGATAAACTTTTTCGCCTGTCTCTGGCCTGGAGTTTTGACCCACCATTCCCTTGATCGGTCCTGCATCCATAGCTTAATGGATGCACTCCTGAGGCATCTTGAGACACCACAGAACGGCTCCGGCCCGATAAGCGCTCCCATTGAACCCTCCCGGGCCAGGCGGTCCGCCGCCTCATTGCCTTTGAAGAGTCTAACACCGACTTTCTCACTTTAAATGAATTGCGCTGGCTCTTCAAAATGAGGGCTGAATTATTATTTCTGAATTATATTCCTTGGATTGAAAGAGCGTCCGAAATTTGTTCCTTGTGTAATCTGTGAGTCAGAGAGGACTATGTGCACTTTCTGGCTGTGTGTCCTATACTTTCAGAGTTCCGGGTGTGTTACCTCGGGGTACCTTCTTTGACTCGTCAGTATGCTTAACACTCGAATCTGCAAGGATCTTATCAGGTGTGCACGGGCTGCTTGGCATTATCGGTACAGTCTGGTTCAGGAATTTAATTTCTGAGCAAGTTTCCTTTTTATTAAATTAAATTTAATACTTTTGTCTTAATATTTTCACAGTTTTCTGAATATTTCAAATTTTTTATTTTTTTTATTTAATTTCATTAATTTTTTATTTATTTTTGTTTTATTTTATTTTGTATGCAGGTCTCCTTATGTAAATGTTTTTTTTTATAATGCATTTTATATCCATTTACTTTTCTTTGTCAATAGTGTTTAATTGAGTTTAGTTTATTTCCCTTATTACATTTCTGTAACTATTAATGGATGAGTTTCATTTTCTTTTAAATAATTTATTATTATTATTTATATCAATTTTTTTTAATTCATATTTATTATTTATTTAATTTTATTTGACTTTTTCGAGGTTAGTGTTCTTTTTAGTTTTCTTTCTTTTAGTGTTTTTTTTTTTGCCTTTTCTTTTCTTTTTTACATCTAACTCCGGCTGACGGAATATCCAAGCCGTATAATACTTTTATATATACTTGTAAAGTGTATTTCTTTATTTAGTTCATAATAAAGTATTATTATTATTATACGACAATCTCTACAACATGATATTAATTTACAAAACTATAATTCAACCTATACGGCTCTACGGTTTACGAAATTTGGGATTCCACCAAACCTTCCAACCTATACAGAATATAGGCTTTTCAATTTAAACTTCTACGACACATTACTGACGCACCCTACTACGTCATAAACTTTACTCGTGACAAACACAATCACAACCAAATATAAAAAGTTTCACGAAACACTATCACAACATAAAAAAATATTCTCTCATCTCCAACTTAAGCTTCCCACAGAATACAACAAGGAGACTAAAAAGGAAATGGCCTAGTTACCTTTGCAATTAAACGCCCCTAACAATGCCAGGAATGTTTTGCGGAATTGCGGAAAGAAGGTTGCCCCCCCACCACCACCACCACTGCATTTAGTTATGTGATAAAATTTATCATTTTTATATTTATGGGAGTAAGATGGTCGTGTAGCTGAATTGTGTTTTTTTTTCTTCTTCTTCTTCTGCATAGAGGATCTCAAAACTTGTGTGAAAAATCATTTCAATCATGAAAAAGCTTTGCAGGATAAGAAGCATTCAAAGCTTTGTTGGAGAGTTGAATTACAAATCTCGTAGAATAAATCTCCTAGGTAAAAGAAAACATAAATCAATTGAGAAAATATAGCCATGCTCAAACGCAATCCCTCTTAAGGAAACATCTATACAATTTGATTTTGTGCAAATCCATTTTATAGGAAACTAGCTAACCCGGCCACGCTTCTCTGTGGCTCAGTCTGATTTTTAGAAAATTAAACAGATGTACTGCAGTTTCCATAGGTTCAGCAAGAAAACACATCATTCAGTTTAATACCCTACTTTGCGTTGCTGTGCACTGAAAGGAAAGAAAGAATAAATGTTTTTAACTGAAAGTCTTTTTCTATTGTAAAACTCCTACATTTGAACTAAATTTGAACTCCTACATTTGAACTAAATTTTTTGTTTGTCCGTTTTCTGGTTAAACATAAAGATGAGATGGTTTACCGACTCTGGAGCATGCAATGGTTTACCGACTCTGCACATATAATTATTGCCCATGAGAGAAGCATTCGTTTTCTAAATTCAAACCGCACATTGCAAAGTTTGTCCTTCCGCTTTATTGATAGTCATAGCGAACACAAGGCGTATTGGAAATTGAAGTCGTTTGATCTCGAACGGCATATCTGTCGGAATGAGTGGTATTCGTGGAAGTAGTACGTCCAATGGTGCCAATGGTGAGACTACTCACCTACAATACCCCTTCTGAAAGATTCTGGAAGGATTATCTTCCTCCATTGCCTGCTAACTACCCAGGCTATTGAATCTTTATGAGGTCCAATGAGAATAGTTGCTTCAATTAGATTATTCATCAATTTGTTAACTACTAATTATGTTCGATTGCATAACTTTAGCTGATTGATGTTCCGGAGTATTATAATTGGCACTCCAATTTTCAAATTTAGAATGTGAGGCGGTAATCCGGGAACATAGAGTAAATTAAGAAATTTCGCAAGTCTTTCAATGTATGGTTTAATGCTTCCAATGACTTCTTATGAACCATTGTACACTCATCCCATACAATGATTTTGCACGCTTGAAGAACCTTTCCCATTCCTGATGTTTTAGAAATGTTACATGTTGGGTTTTCTGTGAAGTGCATGTTTAGTGACAGTTTAAGAGCTGAATGCGCTTTCTACCTCCTTCCATCAACGTAGCGGCAATACCTGAAGAAGCAAGTGCTAACGCAATATGGCCATTTGAATGGATTTTAGCTCGGAATTTCTCGTTTCCGTAAGAACTTCGGAATAGAGGTACTTATAAGTAGATGAAAAAGAGGTTCAAAGAGCCCGTCATCATCGCAACGCGTCTGAGTCTGTCTATTTCTGCCAACCTTGCGAAACGCTCGGAATTTCCCGTTTCCGTGGGAACTTCGAAGTAAAATGTATATATAAACACTCTTATATAGAAATGCAACGTTGTGTAAAAATTTCAAGTCAATCCATCGACTACTTTAAGAGTTTTGCGGCCACAAACATACGGATGCTGTATTTTTATATATATAGAAGATAGGGAGATAAAAATATGGAACACGTTACATCTTCCGGATTCATGCTCGTGATTTCTGAAACTTGGAGTGGATAATTTGGAGCCGAACATGCAATCAAAGACCTATTCGTTCGAGTCAGCTCTGGCGTTTTTTTAAATGATTAAAGGGTTGTTTTGGGATTCATCATAGCAAAGCGTCTGAGCCTGTCTATTTCTGCCAACCTTGCGAAACGCTCGGAATTTCCCGTTTCCGTGGGAACTTCGGAGTAAAATGTATATATAAACATTTTATATATATATAGAAGATAGGGAGATAAAAATATGGAATACGTTACATCTTGCTGATTCATGCTCGTGATTTCTGAAACTTGGAGTGGATAATTTGGGGCCGAACATGCAATCAAAGACCATATTCGTTCGAATCAGCTCTGGCGTTTTTTTAAATGATTAAAGGGTTGTTTTGGGAGGGGACACAATGGGCGGTTTTTAATCTAAATATAATTATATCTTGGAATGTATAGAAGAGGGTGGTAGTAATTTATAATCTAAGAGTCAATGTTTTTTTCTTGGATATATATATAGTGCATGTTCGAACGATTAAATAATTTGGTTCAATAATTAGGAAAGATTCGATTTAAAAAACAACCGTAGGTACTCTTATATTTTTATTTTTAACAATATTGTACAACGAAAATTACTCGCCCCAATTATATTAATAAACAAACAGTCAATTAAAGCATAAATTAAAGGGGGGGGGGCATTAAATTAGACTTAATTTAAAAATCATATTATAATGTGTTCCATTTTTACCAATAGAAAAATAATGATATGTTAGTAACTATGAGTAAGCACATCTGCTAAACAGTCATGCTATATACAATCATAAATATTTTATGTGTCTAACACGGCGGTAATAAAAATAAGTAAATAAAAAATGGCACTCCGCCTATATTTTCCCATAATTTGTCATTAGGGAAACGTCTCATAAAACACGTCTACTACTACTACTACTCTCTCTAAACACACTTGTCTGCTAATAAATTTTAAAATCTTAAAGCAGTTTTGTACAGTCCTGGCCCCGCCATAACACGAACAAAAATTTACTATACGAGATGAAACGACGTTGACATTAATGATACATGTCATAATTATGTACGTGTGATAATGCGGTTAGTGCCGGCCCGTACTCTCACAAACCGCACATGTGTTTCTATCTATAAAAATATCACCTACATTAAAAACTAAGCTCTATGCAAAATGATTAGAACAGGCGGTTTGGTAAATTGAAACTAATAATATCACCTTACTCATTATGCAATAGTCTTCACTTAGCAAGGTCTTATAAAAATAAATGTGAAATTATTAAAAAGAAAATAGTGGATAAAATTATTACATTCTCATAACTACCGCAATACTTATTGTTTTTGGAGGATGGGCGGGGCTATAGTGCATTGCGACCAAAAAAGGTCTATGTGCCACGTCACTGGTGCCAATGGTGAGATTACTCACCTACAATACACCTTCTGAAAGATTCTGGAAGGATTATCTTCCTCCATTGCCTGGTAACTACCCAGGCTATTGAATCTTCTCTGGATAATACTTAGGAGGTGTATTGGAGTCTCCTCCATCTCCCCACAGAACCTGCAAGTGGGGGCACAGAAGGGGGCCTCACTTCTCCCCTGAGACTACAATGACCTGTGAGGAAATGCGTCAGCATACGAAGCCTATTTTTACTTAGACTGATGTATTGGCAATAACCGCCCAGGCAGGCCTTAGCTTGTCTCAAAGTCTTGGGAAGATTTTCCAGAGCTTCCTCCTCATTTCTAAGATCTACCCCGAAGAGACTGGTCTCTTATTCCACAGAAGGGTTCAGATCCCTTAAAAGGGAGATGCAACGCTTATCCTTGCCAGAGTATCGGCCATCTCATTTCCTTCCACGCCAACATGCCCTGACACCCAAAACAGGGTAACTTTATTGCCCAGGTTATTGAGTTTCGCGAGGATTCCCATATCTTTTTTTTTTTTTAACTATGACATAAGAGCTCAGTGCTTTAATGGCGGCCTGGCTATCGGATAGGAATAGTCTCTCTTGATGCCGATATTTCCTAACGAGATTAAACTGGACACACATTCCAAATTGCGTAAATTTCCGTCTGGAAGATGCTAGGAAACTTGCTCATATAGACACCGAGTATTTGGTCCTTGACCCAAACATTTCGGCCCCAGTCCTCTCAGGCATTCTTGACCCATCTGTATACCACATGTTTATCCTAGCATGTTCTCTAATCGGATTCAAAAGACAGGATTATGCCCGTTTAAATTTTCGAAACTCTAATTTTCTAGAACAACTATTTTAGAGTTCTATAAGAAAATAAGATACATCAAGTTTAAAACATTCATACGACTTTCTTTCAATCTTTTTTAAAAAAAATTGGGCGTCAAAACAGCATTCCGAGACAATCAATAAATTAGGCAACAAAATTTGGCACACTTACTGAAAATACCAATAAGCATTTACAAGCTTGAATGTCCGGAATGTTGCGTTATTTACATTGGCCAGACTAGTAGTAGAATCTGGAAACAGTTTTCAGGATAGATCCGATCTTACAAATATCACAAAACCTATTCCAACTAAGGAATTTATTATGTTAAAGTTTCAAGTGTTATTCGGATTTCATGCAAACACTCTTCTGGACTATATGTAATCATATTCTAATACACTACGTGCAGAGAACATTGTGTACTCTCACTACTACTATCTTTACTTTAGGGTAAATAAACTGAGTAAAAATTCCAAATTTCAATAAACCTTGTCAATATTCTAATTTGTATTAACGCTGAAAGAGCAAATCGTAGGAGTACTCCTCACCAGATTTTTAGCTTATTAAGTGATTGGTTGTATATATACAAATATGGTTCACTATACATTTTAAATATTTCCTTATTTAGAATTAATTTACGATGTAATTGTCATCACTAACAACGTTTACATTTTTGAAGAATGATCAATTCAAATTTTATATTTACGCAAGTTTTATTTTACACACTTTTATTCGATTAGATTCAAGATATACATGTATATAAGATATAAATTCCTTAAATTTGGAGACTTTTTTACTTTCTCAAACTGATGTTATAGGAAGTAACGCAATCGTGTTAAATTTCCGTTGTGAGGTCAATTGAGTCCACAAAAAAAAGAAGTGTTTTAAAAAAATGCTGTGTGTATGTAAGAAAGTTTAAACAAGACATTCCTTTGGAAATTATCTGCTAAAATTCCTCAAATTTTGGAATACCAACTTTACTGAATGGATTTTCCAGATGTTTGCCATTTAATCAAAAACGGTTCCACTTAGTTTTTACCACAGCAGTTAATCAACCATACAAACTTTTATTTGAAACGTTTCTCCGGAAAAAAATTCATTTAAAGAGGCTTTTGGGAGAGAGGCCTGGTTATGTTTTCCTCTAAAGTGCTATTTTAGTTTATTTTTAGATTATATGATCTACATAATATTAATTATCAGGCCACTTAAGGCCGATGAGCAAGCCTGTTGGAGTTCGAAATTGATGGGCGAATGTAGGAGAAGGCTTAATAATCTAGCTCAGAGGGTTAACTTCCGGGAATAGAAGGCATTAGAAAGGCGGATCGGCTGGCTAGGGATCCTCCTTATCTTTATATGGTCCTGAGCCAGCCCTTGCGTCATTAAGCGATTCTGCGACAGATTAGACTTTGGGAGACAAGAGTTTTGGAGAAACATTCGGAGGATGCGCAGAGGGGTGCCTCCAGGCAAAACGATTTATCCTGAAGGGTCTAAGCAGGGGCTTCGGATTAATTCCTGTCCCTGAGCACGATAAGATTGAGGACCTTAGTGGGTGTAGTGACTGGACACACCTGAGTGGCTAGTCATTTATATAAATTAGGGAGGACGACTTTTATCACTATTTATGTCCAGTGTCCCCATTCAGCTGGCACAAGGTTTCGGATTTTTTGGGGGAATCTCACTCTCACAGGGAAAGCCTAGGAAGGCTGGAGCTAAAGGATATTTTAGGATATTGTAGACAGATCGGCAAGCTACCGGGGGAGATTGATTAGAGGAATAAATTGGGGGGGGATAAAAGCCATATTGGCTTAGATTCCCACCACCACCACCACTTCTATATTTATTTTAGGACAAAATATGTAAAATTTAAGTTTAAAAAAAATTTGCAATTTTATGTAGAAGAAAGTCGTGTGCATATTTCAAACCAGATGTTTATAAAAATATAATACAATGGGAATAAGGTTAAATTAAAAATGAACCAAACGAAAAGATTTTTTATATTTAACAGAACAGCTTTATATACGTATATTTTGTTAGTTATGTGTGGAAGCCTTGTCCCGTAATGATAAAGTGAGCGCAAGTGTGTTTGTATCTATTCCTGTGTCCGTGCTGAAGTGAACATGGCGGCCGGCACCTGTTCCCAACAAACATTCAAGCAGCCGTCAGTCATTCATTCAAGTCACAAAACTACCGCCGTGCTAGCTACTTTTATATAATTTAAACAACATTCCCTTCTTATTTATATTTTTTCATTTTATTAATTATAACTAGGTATTATAATGTTAATGATTGAAAATTAATAAAAAAAAAAAAAAATCACATTAAATCAGAATACATCAAAACGTAATATTTTAATAGTTCTTATGAGCTTGTTATTACTTTCTCTTACTCCCCCTAGTTAGAGGAAGTATTGTGATTTGGTAAAAATTTTTAAATTGAATTTTTACCGGATAATATATATATTTTGAGGTCCTCTGAGTTTGAAACATTTTTTTTTTACGAATGGACTGTATGTATGTGTGCGTGTTTGTATGTCTGTCTATCTATCGTCTGTAAAAAAAAATCTGATATGAAACACACACATAACTTTCTCTTACTCTAATTAATCAAGAATCAATTTAATCAAGAAATTTTCTTTAAAAATTACAACGTTACCATGTTTTAGTTGGGCTAGCCATAAAAATGATGCTAGGTATTTTACTTGTATATCTGAGTGGCCTTATGTGGGTCGCTCTATGTCAAAACTATTAAAGCTTAAATTTAAACTAACTGACACATTCCCAACACCCTTCTAAAAATCTTCTTTTTTTTCAGATTTCGTGAGTTTATTGAAAACAGTTTCCGACGATTTTGTTTAAACCTCGAATACTACCCTACATAGATGAATACCTACCACTTTTATTTGAAACATTTTTCAGGAAAAATTAATTTTTTTGGGGGGTTCTGGGGGAACAGTAGCGTTATGCTTTTCACTAAAGTACCACTTCATTATAATATATGGTTTTGCCACCTGCATAACATTAATATACATTACAAGTATTGATAAAACTAGATAATAAAACAAGGAGGATGGGCCTCATTGTCATCGAAAAGAAGACAAAGGTCTTCGTGCTGAGGAGAAAAGTGCCAGTCCATCGACCGCAACATCACGTAGTTTGGTGCAGCTCTTTGAAGCAGTAAGCAGCTTCCAATACCTTGGTTCTGCAATAAACGAAAATCTAGAAGAGAATGAAGAGATAAGAAAGAGGATCCTTGCTGGGAATAAAGCGTATTTTGCGCTTGCCAGAGTTCTAAAGAGGCCGACTCGTAAGCCGCTCCTCCAAGATAAAGATCTTACAAAACCCTCATAAGGCCAATCGTCACTTGTCGCCTCTGAAACATGGACGCTCAAGAATTCGTCAGCAAATCTGCTGGACCGATTTGAGCGGAAAGTGTTGAGGCGAATATTTGGGCGGATATGCGAAAAAACAGGGAATTATATGATCTTTACAAAGATGTAAATCTGTCAGGGCAGATAAGAATTCAACGGCTGAGATGGCTTGGACACCTCCTGAGGATGGAAGACTGCAGAATTGCAAAAAAGATATACGAGGAATCACCTGATGGAGTAAGGGCCAAGGGGACGTCCCAAGAATAGATGGAAAGACAGCGTGCGGAGAGACATAAGAAAATTAAATATAAGTGTGACGCACGCCCGGGATAGAGAGAGAGATGGTTGGCAATTGTGGAGGAGGCCAAGGGCACCTACATGCGCCTGTTGTGCCAATAGAAGAAGATGAAGACAAGTATTGATAAAATTTCAAATTTGAAGAATATCAGTTTACCAAAAGTGCGATTTTATAGAATACGATATTGACTTTTTGGAATTTTCTCGGAAAACAGTTACAACGATTTTCTTTAAACCTAGAATGCTTCGTGGCTAGATAGAAACTGTAATGGAAGAAGCAAATGAAAAAATTGAAATAATTTAGTGAATTTTAACTTAAAATAAATTATATTTTAGAGCAGTGAAATGAACTTAGAACTATTATGGACTATTAATCTGAGTGCAATGATATCCATAGACAAAGGTACAAGATACCGTTATAAGAGAGGTCGGAGAACTAGGCCACTCTTTGTCTTTTAACCCCTTCTAGAAATCAAATATAAAGGGTAGATTTTAATTATCAAGAAAGTCAAATGTTTGCATTCCATCTAGTAACATCTGTTACATTCAGAACATCACTCTCTCCTTTTTAATTCATGTGCCAAGAAGTGTTTAAGTTAACATTTGTTTTTTAAATCTAACTAGCCAACATGCAACACTTACTCTCCGGCGGGGTTCCTGTCCTCCAGTCTTCTTCAAACACAATCCTCTCCCTGTAACAGATCTAGTGCGCTACCTTGGGCTTTTCATTGACAAAAGACTCACGTGGGACCCTCACATGAGACTTAAAAGACAAGAACTGACTAAAAGGGCCAAACTTCTTTACAGACTTATTGGAAGACGATCCAAATTACCTACAGAACCCAAAAGACTGATATATATTTCTATAATCAAACCAATTTGGACTTACGGACTTGAATTGTGGGGCTCAGCTAAACCTACAAGCTTACGTACCATTCAGACATTCCAATCTAAGCTACTTCGACAGATAAGTGATGCTCCTTTCTATGTCTCAAATCTTACGCACCATAATGACCTCAACATCCCTTTCGTACAAAACTTGCCAAGACAAAATATCATAAACTGCATAGTACTCTCTTTTTTTGCTCTAATCCCTTTGTCAACAATCTCTAGCTTCCTCTACCATCCCTGACAATCCACCTCGCCGTTTGAATCGCCAGTGGCCCCCGAGATTTCCTTCGGGACTGATCAGTGCTGCTGGTAACCCGTAGAGAGTGCTACCGCTGGGTAGTTTCTCTCCTCCTACCTTCTCACAGTTTCCTACAGTTTCGTTATTCGACATCCTATTTACTCATTGTATATATGTAATACAGATTGTAAATTTCTAAATAAAAAAAAAAAAATCTAACTACTTTATTTTATTATTACAATTAACTTGTAATTGTTATTCACATTATTCAATAAATACAAATATCGTCAAATTATTTATTGTAAGCAGTGGTGACTTCGTACTTATATCTTAATACTTCTCTCTTCTCTAAAACTTACACACACATAAGCCCTTTCAATAACGTTCACGGCACAAGATAACACAACTACACAACAAACCAATCACATTACAAAACCTAGTGTTTTACTTGACTATGACAGCGGTTTCTTAAAATATCATATAACACTATATGATATGTTCTAAAAGACTGGAAGATCTTTCTTCATTGAAGGATGTGCTTCTAGTCTGGGTTCCAGGTCACATGGGAATCTTTGGGAATGAGGATGTGGGTAGGTTTGCCAAATTAGGCGCCTCTCTCCCTTTCATTGGTCCAGAGCCTGCTGTTGGTGTGTCTTCTGGCACATGTTTGTCAGGCTTCCAGTCGTGGATGACCTCACAGCACTCATCCTTATGGATGAGTGCAATGGGTTGTCGGCAGTCTAAGGTGCTCATTGGGTATCCGGACGGAGCTTTGAGTAGCGGGACCCGATGTCTTTCACGGACCTCTCTCAGGCAACTGGTTGGCTTCCTCACTGGGCATTGCAGCTTAAGGAGACATCTCTATACAATGGGACTCATGCCTGACCCCTTTTGTAGAGTTTGTGAGATGGAGGAGGAAACACCCATGCATCTGATGACGGATTGTTTAGGCTGTGAGGAGATTAGGTTTAGGATCTTCGTAGGATATCGGTAGAGGATCTTAAGCTATGTCCTTTTAAGGTTTTGGTCCGATTTGTTCGGTTTGTGGTGAAACTTAGATGGGTAAAAACCTGGGCCTGGACTTTTGTTCCAGACCCAGTAGTTGTTATTCTTTAGGGGTAGCTATATGGGCACAGGGAGGCTTTGGATAGCGTAGGATTTTGCCCTCCCCTTCCTTGAATAATAATAATAAATAGCACTCACTATATGATTCTGGTGTGAAACACTCATACAACTTTTTTCTTACTTTGCAAATATCACAATTTTTAATTGACAAATGTTTTTCTATCACAAATTTCTCTTAACTTAACCCTTAACTATATAGTGTAGAGCCATAATTACATACGTTAGTCCGGAAGATCAGGCAGTGAATATGGCTAAAGACCGCATGACAGCGCTGCCATCTCTAGAAATACTGCTTGAACAATTTAAACTTTTTAAGACTTAGCTCGATAACTTAAAAACAACCTCCATTGGTTCTGCCATGTTGATTTAATTGTTAAAATTTGTTTTT
>JAAEAF010012777.1:0-16048 GCA_011037195.1 Triatoma infestans
TTTGAAATGAAACAAAACTACAGGATACGGGAACGAATATCCTCAAGGACAATTTTTTTTTTTTCATTTATTTGAAATTTACAACTAGTAAATATGATAAGTGCAGTCGTGTAGGAGTTATCACGTCCAATTTACTACCTCCAACGTCGAATCTGGGTTGTCAGGAAGTGATGAAGATGAGAGGTGATGAATTAGAGGATTAGGAGATTCAGAGAGGCGGGAATGAAACTTTTTATAGCGAGGTGGTATTAAATCTGTAATGAAACGGTATATTGAGGATCTTTGTGGACTGTTTTTGTTAGAGACATAGTATGGAGCATTAATTAAGCGGCGAAGAATTTTTGATTGAAATGATTGATGACGGTAGATGTTGGAAATCCTTTGGCTGACCCCCACAGTTTGAGTCCGCAAGTCCAGATAGGTTTGAATAATGCGTTGTATATAAGTACTTTGTTGTGTCAATGTCAGTTTTGATCGTCTATCAATCAGTTGGGCTAGTAGGTAAAATCGTTTCTTCATTTTTTGTCGTTTAGAGTCGTGTGTGTGGATTCCCAAGTCAGGTGCTTATCAATGTACCTTCCCAGATAACGTACAGTGTCCGGGCAAGGGAGTGCGGTATGACTTAAATACAATGAAGAACAGGTGGCATGACGAAGTGTGAATGTAATTTGTTGGCATTTCTGGACATATAATTTCATTTTTCACTGAACAAAAACCATTGTTCGAGAGAATTCAGATTTTGTTGCAGAGTATGAGTTGACTGCACCGGGTCAGAGTGAGGAGAGAGAACGGCGATAAGTGAAAGTAGTGGTGTGAGGATGAGTTGGTATGTCGGCAGTGTAAAGTATGAAGAGTGGAGGTCCGTGAATACTACCCTGAGGAACACCGGCCTCTACAGGGTACATAGAGGAGAATACGGTTTCCTAGTTGACAGAGAAATATCTATTGTATAAGTAAGACAATAGAATTAAGTAGTAAGTGTGAGGAAGACAGTTTTTGAGTTTCCACTGTAAACGCGGATGCCAAACTCGATCAAATGCTTGCACAATGTCGAGAAAGGCACCGAAGCAATACACCTTCCGCTCAAAAACAATTAAAAACAAAAACAAAAAACTCAGAAAAATTGTAAATTGATTTCCATCAGAGTTGGGCAAAATTTTGATTCAAGTTTGAATTAATCTTGAATCACCCACACATAACATTTGAAATTTAATGCCACAAATTTCCTCAGCATTGTTTGAAATCAATTTAATTTTTTTTAAATTCCTAGGTTTTTTAATTTGTACAATTATTATTCCAGATTTAAAGGAAATCGATTTTGAAAAATTTCCTATTCAATGCAAAATCGGTATTCTTCAAATTTGTTATTCTAATATGTATTAATATTATACAGATGGCAGTAACATATTATAGCATATGGCAGCACTGAAGTGGTCTTTACTTCCTGTGAAGAGCTAAAACCTAATCCCCCCCCCAGAACCCCCAAAATACCAAATTTTCCCGAGAAAATGTTTTTTCAATAAAAGTGAGAAATATTTGGAAGTATGAAAATTTATAAAAGCCATTTTTGAGAAAATTATGAAAAAATAAAAAAAAAACATTAAGTAAAGAAGCAATATCAGTTGTTGGATTTTGCTCGAAACCTTCATACCAGATGCGGTAGTAGAATCTAAACGGATGTATGAATACCAAGTTTGAGATTCCAGCAATTTTTTTTGTTTTCGAGTTGTTTTGTTAAAAAAAAACACATACACAATACAGATCATTTGCTAAAAACAGTTTTTCGTGCTTAGAGGAACTCAAAGCACGTAATTCGGGTGAAAACATAATTACGAAAATTGATACAATCGCAATGCTCCCGCTTATTTACTGGAAGTAAGCGAAAGTAATTAATATTATTATTAGTCTGTGGGGGGGGGGAATCCCTACGCAAAGCCTCACTGGGCTCATATAGCCACCCCAAGATAAACAACAACAAACCTGGTGGAAAATAAATATCCAGACCCGGGTCTAATCCATCTAAGATTCACCGCAGTCCAAACAAATCGGACAATAACCTTAAGGGGAAATAGCCTAAGCTCTTCCACGGACATCCTGTTCCGACCAAATTCCTGAACTTTCAAGCTAAACTTATTAATTAGGTGAAGATAGGGTACGAAGTTTAAAAAATTTAAAGAAAATCGTTAGATCCGTTTTCGAAAAAAATCGCCAGAAAATGACATCGTTTGTAAACGTTATCAGTTAATTTTGATGTCAATTTGGATTCATGATTGAGAAATTTTTTTGCATATAATATCCAAACAATAGAAATATTTGTTGAGCATGTTTGTGCAATTTTGAAAAATCTTGTGAAGATAATCCTTTATACAAAATCAATTAAGGATTTGTTGCAATAAGAATTCTTGGCTTCCACAATTTTCGGTAATTGGATTAGTTCAAATTGGATAAAAATTAGTAAAAATATAAATTATCTCTGTAAATTTAAGATCGCTGATGACTTTAAATCGCAGACCTTATTTGGCTCGTGCGCCGCACTTTGGAAACCCCTGATCTAGAGAGACCTTGATAAATGCGCCCACAAAAAAGGGGGGCAATCCCTACGCAAAGCCTCACTGGGCCCATATAGCTACCCCAAGAAAAAACAACAACAAACCGGGTCTAGAACAAATATCCATACCCGGGTCTAATCCATCTAAGATTCACCGCAGTCCAAACAAATCGGACAATAACCTTAAGGGGAAATAGCCTAAGCTCTTCCACAGACATCCTGTTCCGACCAAACGTCCTGACACTAATTTCCTCACAACACAGGCAATCTGTCATAAGATGGATGGGTGTTCCCTCCACTGTATCACAGACTCTACAAAATGGATCCGGCATAAGCCCCTTTAAGTAGAGATATCTCCTTAATCCATAATGTCTAGTAAGGGATCCGACCAGATGCCTGAGAGAGCTCCGTGAAAGACACAGCAACGTCTCACTAATAGCCCTGTCCGCCCCCGCCCCCCCGATGAACATTTTGGAGTGCTGACACTGAACCAAACTGTGCTCATCCATAAGGATGAATGCTGTGAAGCTGTCCATGACTGGAAGCATGACAGACATGTGCCAGATGACACGCCAACAGTAGGCTTAGGACCAATGAAAGGGAGAGAGGCGCCTAATTTGGCAAACCTATCCACCTCTTCAAGCGAAAGTAATAGTCTATTTCACGCTATGAAAAAATTATATTTAATTTTCTTGTGTTACAAAAAAAAAATATAATAATAATAAAGGAGCTAAACAAGTGTTAAATTAAAAATTTTATAATAAAAATAAGATTTAATTATAACGTACTCACAAAGGAATATTAATTATCTGTACAGTGATAATTAGTGATAATGGATATTAATTTTGCCTTTTAATATAAAGTTAATAAAATTCAAAGATAAAATGTTATAGGCATTCCTAAAGTGACCACTGAAAGAAAAAGACTACTTTTTCAAAGAGAAGAAGAAAGCCAATAATATTTAAACATGTGAAAGGTTAAATTTAATTATAAGTTTTCTGACAAATAGCGCCGCCACTTTCAATGACCTGTTTAAGGTCGGTATAGATCTATTTTCTTTCGGACGTTCCGGCATTTCTGTAGTAACGTGAACGGCAGCATTATTACACTCTGAAAAACTTCTGAAGGCCAGCCTTAGTGTCTAGCTTAGAACAATATTACAGATTTCATTGAGTAATTAAATGAACAGAAAACCACAAATTTGAACAATTCAGTTTAATGTCCCAATTTATGGGAAAATTGAAGGAATTAGATTTTTTTAAATTTTTGAAAGAATTAGAAAGTAAAGTTACACCTATTATCTTTGGTGGGCTTAACGTCAAACTACCAAATTAGGTGTCGCGGACGGAGAGCGAAAGCCTACTTCACTATTAACTTTTTTTTTTTACGAATATAAAATTTAACAATTATAGACCGGATTCGAACTGGGAACCTTCCAGTTACAAGTCCATGCTCATAACCACTACACCATCACCTACAAACTACAAAAATCTGGTGTGAAACATTCATACGATATTCTCTTACTCCTTTTAATACAATTATAAGTAAAATAACCAATTTTTTATAAACTTCAAATTTAATTCAATTAATATTGTCCTAATACAAATATTAGTTGGTGCAGGAACATGTACTACTAACCAGGTATGTCGTAAAAGTGATTACATTGTAGCCAGAGCAGAATGCCAATAATATTTAAACACTCTCATATAACTTTTAAAATTCACTCAGAACTACCTAAAATGAATTTTTTCGGAACAATTTAAATAAAAGTGATTGGTTTATATCTATGCAGTTAGCATTCTAAGAATATAAAAGAAATCGTTAGTGGGTTGTTTCGAGAAAATTCAAGCTAAACTCATTCATTAGGTGAAGATAGGTTTTGAAGTTTAGAAATTTAAACAAAATCGTTGGATTCGTTTTCGAGAAAATCGCCAGAAAATGAAAGAATACTTAACAATGATTGTAAATGTTATCACTTAATTTTGATGTCAATTTGGATTCATGATTGAGACATTTTTTTGCATATAATATCCAAACAATAGAAATATTTGTTGAGCATATTTGTGCAATTTTGGGAAATCTTGTGAAGATAATCCTTGATAAAAAATCAATTAAGTATTTGTTGCGATAAGAATTCTTGGCTTCGACATATTCCTATAATTCGATCAGTTCATATTTGATATCTTAGGAATCACTTGTAAAAATGTAAATTATCTCTATATATTTAAGATCGTGGATGACCTTAAATCGCAGGCCATATTTGGCTCGTGCGCCGCACTTTGGGAACCCCTGATCTAGAGAGACCTTGGTAAATGCGCAAAATAAAAAAATCGCCGCATTTTATGTATAATGACGGAAATGAATTTTTTTTTTTTGAAATTTCTTTATAGTTTATTTAATTCATGTTTCTACTCATAATATTAATTTAAAAAAAAAAATCTAGTATTGTCAAAAATTAAATAGCCCTCTTAGTTTCCAGTCTTGGTGGGCCGTAGACCACTTGTCTTTGGGCCTCATTTTTAGTGATCTTCGAATGAGGAAAGACACGCATTGTAGAATGTTGTAGGGGATTATTGTACTGCGACCTGAAAGATCTATTGTGCTCCCTGGAGCCTTCTCCAATGTATAGCCGGCCTGCAAGCAGTGTTCTCTAGCTACAGACAACACTGCCCATCACCGGACAGTGACTTGTAGAGGCTCCTAGGAAGAAAAAAAGCTAATGGCAGCATACTGGATTCGAACCCGGGTCGTCCCGTTGCTAGTCTAGCGTGCTACCACTGAGCTAATTCCTTTCTTCTTCCTTGGCTTTCGCCAGTTAACTAAGGACGGAGACCCTAGTTTGTGTACTATGTTTGTCATTGTCTGTAAAGTTTAGAGTATATGTAGTTGAAGTGTATTGTGTACTGTTCTGATGAAGTGCATGGAGTACTGAGCTATCGTAACCCGTGGGGTCGCTACTCCCCAAGTAACTGCATGCAACAGATACCCCTTGCAGGCTAAGATACGCATTACGTTAGACTTGTAGCTTACAAAATTCATATTAGAACAGCTAATACAAATGTTATTTAGTAAGGAGACTTTTACAGTTAAAGAGTTAGCGATTGAGAAACTGTTAATAATATCTATTTCATACTGTGAGTTCTTTAAGAATTAGATAGGTGATGTGTTTGGGAATTCATCTTGATGGTTAAAATATCTTTTGCTTTTAGAAAGTTGTAAGTCTGATTTAATCTCTAAATTTGTTTTATACGAAATCATGATTTTAAATTTGTGGATATGTCGAGGCGCTAGCATAGGTTTGGTCGCATCAATTGCGCAGACATATCAGTGTCATTACTGTGACAGGGATAAAAAGCACTATATGAATAACGCAATACTGATAGTGATAAGGACAAAATGCTAACTTTTGTGGTATTTCTGTCAGCATTTCTCTTGTAACCTTTTTTCATGTGCTCAATTTTTTGTATTTTTTTTTTTTAAATATACCCCCAGTAAATTAAACTAATGAACTTAAACAAATGAGATGGTGATGTATTTAATTCCTCTAAACGATATCCATCGGGATTAAAGCAGTATGCAATTAAAGGTTTTCCCAATAGGCTTTTAAAGTTAATAGATAGACGGTTTCTATGCCCTCTCACGAGTTATGCGCTAACTAATCTACTAGTGGTAAGTTAATTTAGGTATCGTTTGATATTGGAAGTGCGTCATGGGTGAAAATATAATTGCTTTGTCATTTACCAACGTTGCAGTTGTGGTGTTTGATGTTGTGGTATCTCTGTTGCGGACAGTAAATAGAATAATGGACTCATTGCACTTCTCTCTAATTCACCTCTTAATACCTCCAATTAAGAGCAACTCAATGAATTATTATCTAATTTATCTTTTAAAAATCTGTTGTGATATATTCCTAACTACAATCTCTTACAAAATTCTCACATTTCTGATTGGATTTTTCATTTAAATTTGGAACTCTCACAAAACTTTCTCTCACTCTAATTAATACAATTTAATTAACTTGCTTTAAAATTACAACGTTACAATGTTCAGTTGGACAGGCTATAAACACAAGCAGCCTTATGTGGAGAGCTCTTATGGAAAACCAACAAAGCCAAATTTAAAATTTAAACTAACTGGCAAACCCTATAAAATCAATTTTTTTCAAGATTAAAGTTTTTAAATAAAAATGATACGTTTCTATCTATGCAGCAAACATTCCAAGTTTAAAGAATACCATTTTCGAGAAAATGGCAAAAAATCTCTAAAACTTATTCTGTAAAATCGTACTTCCGGTAAAACCGATTTTCTTCAAAATTTTGGCATTCTATCAATGCTTCTACTGTTTATTAATATTATTGTAGATGGTAAAGCCATAATATTGTAACACAGCCACTAGTGCCATCTAGGAGAAGAAGCAGGCACCTCAAGTTCTCCTCGTGGCCGCTGGGAAGCGCTAGCGGGGCGCTTCTGGATTCTTCTAGAGTGGTCTCCCGCGACAGACCTACTCCAGTGGTATAAATAGGAGAACAGCTCGAGTGAATGAGTCTTGTTACTAATGGAATGCGCGCTTGTTAAAAGTGAATAAAAAGTGAACTGAGAGAATTTTAGCTGGTTTATACAGTGTGTTTTAGTGGTTGTATTTGTAATTTATTGTGTTGAACAATAAATTAGTGTTGTTAGAAGTTTAGTGTGTTTTATCTAAATCGAACTCACTTAACAACCAGTTGCAGCAGCTAGTTGGAAAAACGTTACAATATATTATTCTTAAGTCGTCCTTCAGTGGGAAGCATAACGCTACTGTCCCCCCTCCCCAGAAGCCCCAAAAAATCGTATTTTCCCGGGCAAATATTTGAAATAAAAGTAATATTTATTTCTTTGTGTAGATTGGTACGAAGTTTAAAGAAAATCTTTGGAGCCGGTTTTGAGAAAATCATGAAAAATTGAAAAAAAAAACATTTAGTAAAGTCTCAAATCCGGTTGGTGGATTGTTTCCCGAAACCTTCGTGTCTGATGCGGTGGTAGTAAATAAACGAAATACCAAGTTTGAGCTTCTTGCAATTTTTTTATTTTTTGAGATTTTCTGTTAAAAAACACACAGACATACATAGAAAATTCGTTAAAAACAGTTTTTTTCGTATTCAAGGGATACCCCAAAATATGTATTTCCGGTGCAAACTCCATTTCAAAAATCTGGGCAATTGCAATACTTTCTCTTATTAGGAGTAAATGTTTCCAAAGTAAAGTGATAAGCGTTTATCCGTTTAGATATCGAACAAAGTTTATAGAAAATCGTTGGAATTATTTGGAAGAAAATCGGGTCAAATTGAAAAAAAAAACATTCAGTAACGTCGTACTTCCTGTTGATGGTTCTTTTCCCCCAATTCTTCGTATGAGATACGATAGTGTTACTCAAAAGAAGTCGTGAGACAAAAAAAAAAAGGAAATAAAAAAGGTAGTGTTGGACGAATTTCGCACATGACATGAAAGCATAAATTTCAGAAATTTTGTAGATCTCCAAAATCACATTGGGATTAAAATATATATGGCATAAAAAAAAAACAAAAAACAATTTTTTGATGCATCCCTCATGATTATTTTAATTTTTTTTGTTGAAGTTAAGGCGCGTCAACATCTATGGTCATTGGGCGCCCACTGCTTCTTTCAGTTTACTGTCGGCCTAGCGGACAATGTTCTCTCGTTATAGGCAACACTGCCCATCAGAGTGAGCTGTCTCTTCTTAGAAAAAAATAATCTAAGTGGCTCGAGCCCAAGACATTCTCCACATTCCAAGTCCAATTTCGCTACCACTTAACTAATTACTTTCCTGGATTATTTTAATATTTATAAAAATTATTCAGCATTCATTACTTTCTAATTTTTTAAAAATTCATTTTACTTAATGATAGTAATATATAATATATAAGCAGTAATATTTTTAATAAACATAAAACAAATTCTAACACGAATTTTCGTGCAGTCCACTTATTATTTAGTTCACTTGTATGGTTACGATCACGTGAGGGTTTATTTAAATTGTTTCTAAAATCAATAAAATATGCATTTAAATGACATTATTCACAAATTATTTGTTTTTCCTCTTCTGTTTATTATGAGTTTGTTATAAATTGAAATATCTTTTCCACTTTTATGAATGCCAGTTAGTTATGAATATTACTTAGTTTTTGCTGAAAGGAATTATCGTTCTTTTCTTTTGGTTTTTAATGAATGAAATGACTGAAGGTCTATTATAGCATCATTTTTACTAATTTGTTTTTTTTACAACGCCATTAATTTGGCCTTTCGGCCATTCTCCTTCTGGCAGCCCAGATAAATGTGCATCATACACGAACGATTTCAAGGATGATGTAACATCTTTTAGTTCAGGACAGAGAGCGAAATGCTATCCTGTCATGTCTTCCCCGCCGCCCAAAGGGCAATGGGGGGGTGTCAACAATCCCTATACGATGGAGCTGCTTCTGTTGCAGATGTGGCCCGTCAGCATACGGAAGCAGGCAACAGCAACGCGGAAGAATGGCGGGAATTGCCGCTTGCTTCCACCAATTTCTCCCACTTTCGTCCAGCTCCCTTTTCTCTGCACCTATTGTGCCATGTATCCCTTAATGACGACGATACTAGAGCCTTTAAATTGCTTAGTGGAACGGGTAGGTCAGGTTGCCTTTTTTTCGTACCCTCCTTAGCCAAACGATCAGCTTGCTCGTTCCCGTTAATTCCGCAGTGGCCCGGTAACTACTGCATTACAGTGAGTTTACCCGCTTTATTCCCGTTTAGGCGGCTAATGCTCTTTTTACATGCAGCTTGTGGCCAACCTTCGCTGGTTTCCGGTGACATAAGCGATCGTATAACCGACTGGGAGTCGATCAGCAACACTACCTTCTCCTCAGGCCTAGTACACATAATATCTAGGGCAACATGGACAGCGTACATTTCCCCATCATAATTGTCACACCGGTTTGGAAGAGAGATGCTTTCTTGGAACGCTTTTGAGAAAATACCGGCTCCGGCTCGCCTCTTAATGGCGTCAGCTTTTTCCGTCAGTATATATATGAAGCCATTTGCTTACTGGATATTATGTTTCTATTGCCTCCAGTGATGTCAGTTTCATCTGAATTTCACTCATATTATTTTTAACATTGACGCCATGAAGTACCTCAAGTCTTCCTTCGGCCATCTCCAGGTTCATAGGATTAATATTGTCTGGTCCTAACGGATGACGTTTAATGAAAGAAGGGCCCCTGTTTTAGCACGAAGCTCCTCTAAACTGGCTAGCCATGTCTTCTGCGTCTTCAAGCGGTCGTTTGCACGCTTGTACGAGGACCAGAAACTCTCGTTAGAACTCCTTAAAAGTTTTTCACTAAGGAGAATCGCAGCTTTCACTCTTCTCTCGGCCAAAGGCTGAATATTCGCTTGTAGCTCTAAGGCTTCTATTGGCTTAGACTTTGTACCTCCAGTGACAACTCTTAAGGCGCGGTTTCCAATTATATCTAGCTTGCCAAGATGTGTCTTGAGTGCTGTAATTAATAATTCGTTTCCATACTTTTTGGCTGGGCGTACGAATGTCTCGTAAGCCAACCCAAGAATACCCTTGCCAACCCACTTTACACCGGCTAGACACTTTATCAATTTGAGCCTGGAGGCGCCTCTTTCGATGGACTTTTGGATTTGGTGAGACCAATTCAATTTTGAGTGTAGTGTGATCCCTAAGATTTTTACTAAAATTAAAAAGTCGCTAAAGGCCAAGGCTATCGATGAGCAAAAAATAGGAAAATAATTACATTTTCAAATGCAAAATTGAACTTATAAGAAAAGAAAATTTTCAATATATCACTTCCATCCCACAGTATAAAAATTTAGTTTGTTAATTTAGTTGCCTTTTCCTGTATATTGTTTTCTACATTCCATTGTCTTTGTTGACAATGTATATTTAATGAAAGTGACGAGGAGAGAGAATAGATTTTAGAGAAATAAATTAGATGATATGCTGAACCCTGTATAATAATGAAAAGAAAACACAAACTGCAAGGACTTTACAGTTGAATAGAAGTTAGTTAGCGAGAGAAATATAAAGAGACAGCCTGGCTGAGCAATAAGAAGGTAGTAGATAGGTTGCTGACTGGATGTAAACTGGTCGTAAACTGTCCTGAACTTTACTGCCGTCGCTCTAATTATATGAATCGAGCTTACCCTTCCTAGTCTGGTTTAGATGGGGAGTAACTAACTTTTGATTCATTTAATGTCTGCTTCTTCCCTCTTCGGATCCTATGAATCTTTAATGATACAGATCCCACTACAGCTACATTAATATACTCAGCTGGTTCTTTAAAGATATCGTACAGATCAGAAATAAAGATAAAAAAGATAGCAAGTTTCAAGGAAAATTATGTAACAAATGCACGAATTTTCAGATTGTATTTGTCATATCGGTTCGAATCCCATTACTTTGTGTGCTTTGTTGTATGTATGTCTTAGTGAATTTCGTTAAACTATGTGTAACGCTGAGTAATATTAAACTAATTCAGGGTGAAATATATTGAAAACCGAACATTGTACTGATGTGGTTTCATAGAGGAAAGCCTAACATCCCAGCTCCTCTGGAGCTACACGGGACAAAATTTCCCAAATAGAATTATGTGTACCTTTTAAGGAAAATCTTTGGAGCAGTTCTTTTTTCGAGAAAATAGAAAACGTAAACTTAAAAACCCATTCTCTTGAAGTCGCACTGCAGGTAAGCGATTTGTTCGAAGCTTTTTTTTTTAAATACTCAATTATAATCTAAGAAACTCTAGCTCCACCTTTCATTGGTAATATACGTATTATTTAGAAAATTGTCAAGGTTTGGGGTCTGAATGTTTTAAAAAAAATAAACAACAGCAACGTTTCGGAAATGGTTTCCATCTTCACAGGGCACATCTAATTGTGACATTGAAATTTTAACAAAATCCAAATCCTAATATTAAAAATGTATCATACTTACATCTCATAAGAGAAAAGAACGAAACAAAAAATAAATTACATATTTTTTAATTTATTGATTATTTTTTTTTAAGACATAACTTAATAGATAACTTAGATAGAGACTTAGTTTAAGCTCAGGTCGCTCCTGCGTGGACCATACAGTTTACTTTCCAGCAGCTTCTGTAAAAAATATATAATGTGAAACATGGAAGTGCATGTGGTTTTATGAGTTCTTCAAAATAGCGTACGATTCGGTTGATAAAGACATTGCTGCAAAAGTTGTTGAGCCAGGGGCCAGAAAGTTGTTGGGACTATAAACTTTCTTCTTTAGAAAAGAGAAGTTATTCATGGAAACTAAAAAGAAGCTCTACCATTCCTTAGTGAAATGTGAGAAGGATGTGGGATTTCATAAATAAAGAATAAAGATATGCTGATAGTAGATATGAATTTCTGGCGTAGAAGCTGTGCAATGTCTCACCAATATCTCGCTTCGCCAATATCAGAAATGTGGAAATTTGAAAGAAAGCGAATGTTTCAAAAAAACAATTCCTTCCGGGAGATTGAAGTGAGATAGATGAGGTGGTTTTGTCCACGTAAAACGAAAAAAAAAAATGAAAGAAGACAGCCTAAAGGACTCCTGGACGGGCGTCCTTGTAAGGGATTTCTTGTTAACCAATTTTTTAGAATCGCACGTTTAATAACAGATTTAATGGTACTTGTAGATTGCTGTAGGGAATGATTGCACTGCGACCTGAACTATCTATTTACTGTGCTCCCGCAGCCTTCTCCAATCACAGCCGGCCTCCAAGCAGTGTTCTCTAGCTACAGACAATACTGCGCATCACAGTGAGTTGTAGAGGCTCCTAGGAAGAGAAAATCTAAGGGTAGCATGCTGGATTCGAACCTGGGACCTCCGCGTTGCTAGTCCAGCGCGCTACCACTGAGCTAATCCCTTCCGTCTCTCTTGGCTTTCGCCAATTAACTAGAAACGGAGACCCTAGTTTGTGTACTGTGTTTGTCCTTGTCTGTAAAGTATAGAGTGTACGTAGTTTAAGTGTATTGTGTACTATTTTGCCGAAATGCATATAATACTGAGCTGTGGTAACCCGTGGGGTCGCTACTCCCCAAGTAATTGCATGCAACAGATACCCCTTGCGGGCATAATGTTACTTAATATATTATAGATACTGGAATCTGTGTTACACTAAAGTGGCCACCACATTGCTTCCCTCAGAACGCCGTAAAATCAACTTTTCCAGGAGAATGTGACAAATAAAACTAAGAGCAATATAATTGTGAAGGTAGATACTTGGTATATAATAAGTTTAAAAGAAAAGCGTTCTAGCCTTTTTCTGAGAAAAATTGCGTTAACTTATAAAATTTAAAAGTTTACGGTCTTCTAAGCTAAGAGTATGACTTGTGTATTGCTTAAAACTCTTTGCATATATAAAAAACAATCTGTACATGAAATCTCTTTAATGCGTATTGGATTATCAGTGTTAGTGTTAGGGTAGGATACCCACTGGGACGCCAAGATGTTTGAATATGTTAGTATTCTATTTCCCCTTTAGTATATTACTATCTAAATGTAAGAGACAAAAATATTGTCAATACTTGTACTAAAAGCATTCAATTTACTTCATTCACTGAGTCTAAATTTCCAGTGAACAAGTCAAAAGGCCATTCATTTTTAAATAATTTTGAAGAAATAGACTAAGGTGTTGTTTTAATTTTATGAAAATTATTTTTCATTATTATACATAGTAAAGGAGTATCTATTGAGATCGTTTGGCCGTAAATTGATTATAATTAATTAGGGTAATTAACAACTACCCAATAAAGTGATTTTAAAATGAAACATCTTAATTTTATTTTAAAAAAATATGATAGGTATAATACTTTATATTGTGCAAAAGTTAGTGTAAAATACTGATCTTTGATGATATCAGAACATGGAAAAAGTTTTTATTGGTAGATTGTGTTATTATGTACATTTAAAAATTACAAAATATCACTGTAAAGCTGATTTGTACAATGAAGAATTGATCGAAGCATGAAATATGGGATTGTAAAGGGAAATCGAGGATTCTAGATTGTAAATTGCAAGATTAAAATTCTGTATAGAACTGCTGAAGAGGAAGTATTACGTACGATCGTATCAAATTTTCGAAATTGATTTTTAAGTAGAAATACACTTTTTGAGGTCCCCTGAGTAAGAAAAAGTGTTTTTTTTTGTAATTGATTTGTGTGTCTGGTCAGTGTGTGCACGTAAAAAAGTAAAATCGTAGAAACTGAAACTTTCATTCGTTTTAAGTTCTTATATATATTCTGCAGTTCAAAGAATTTTTTATTTGTTTTTTTAATTTAATGAAAAAGGACTGGATCTTAGTCTATCATTGGATTCCAAGTCATTGCGTGATTGAGGGGGAATGAGAGAGCATATGTTCTGGCAAAGGAAGGCTCTATATTACCACAACTAGCATAGATCTGAGCTTTGCTAAAACTAACCACTTATTGCAGATTTCAAAAAGAAGTGGCCAATAGGAACAAACGTGTGGAAACGGCTGCCGGTAAATCCTAGGCATCCCTATTATAATAATTCCTCACCGCCTGATCTTCCGCGACAGCTGGATATAGCAAATTTCCGTTTATTAATTGGGGCATGACTTCTTAGCTAGACAAACACCTCCATAGAATTTGGGATTGCTGTAACACTTGTTTGCCCACTCTGGATTCGTAATAGTGGTGAAATGGGCGGAGAACCATCGTTTGGTCTCTGCTCGGATCTCGACGATGTGCAATTCTTTCAGCACTGATTCTTTTATTTCTAATTAGTAAGTTAGACTGGAACTAATATCAACTTATTCGGCGTAGGAAAAAAAAAAAAAATTATTTAGGTCGTGGCAATTAGCGCCAGGAGTCAATTAGCGTCAGGGCAATGTTTTATCGCAACACTGTCCACCACCATAGCTAGTGAGCTGTAGAGGCTTCTAGGAAGAGAAAAATCTAAAGGCAGCACTACTGGAATCGAAAGCTTGATTGATCTTTAAATGACATTTTAATGTAATTTATTATATCTCTTTCTATAAAATAATAATTATCTATATATTGTTGTTGCAAATGTGAATAACATAACTAATTATGAAAAATAGGTAAATTACTGAACGTGTATATTTGCCCACTCCTTCTTACCTATTACGACAACACTTAATGTTTTATTACTAGGAACTTATTATCATACGCCTTAATAAATACCCTCTACCCTACAAACAAACATTCCAGATTTGAAGAAAAATCAGATTATCCGGAAATATCAGTTTGCAGAAAAAAAATTTTCAGTTTTTATTTTGCGAATTTCTCCAAACACTCTCCAAGATTTCCTTTAAAACTAGATATAGATAATAAAATCATAGCAAGTCTATCATAATTATTTTAAACATTTTTCTGTAATAATTATTTTTCTCTAAAGTGTCAGTTCACTTTATATGTACACTTTGTAGTACAGTCTCACAATTTCATGTTATTTTTTTTTTTAAACCAATTAAATAAATTACAACAATTTCAGTTTTGAAATTAAATTTGTCCAAATATGGAATTTAAAAAACTGAGAAAAAAATTTTTGTTGTGTGTATGTATGTGTAACGATGTTTCTTTGTTTTTAATTAATGAAAAGACTAATTAACTTATCTATAGAATTTTGATTTACAATAATTGAGATATAAAGGCGTAAATGAATTGTTAGAAAAGATACAACAACTTTGATCGAACCAAAAATCTAATTTGGTTTTATTTGAAACGGTAGTCGATAAAAAAAAAAAAAAAAAAAAAAAAAAATTATAAAAGAAGCCAAATTTTAACAAAATGCGAATGTGAAAAGTTCGAGTGAGATTTAACACCAGATACTGATTAAAGTTGCAAAAATCATATAAGTCTTAAATTTTTTTATCAAAATCCCAACAAATATAAGAGACATTGAAAAAGGTATAACCATTTTTAATCAATAACTTGTATTCTACGTTAAAACCAATTTTATAAAAATCGTACTTCTATTTAATTGATTTTATTCAAATTGATTGGGTGTTGTTTTTAATTATGTTCAGTGTTCTTCACTTTGAAATATATAGTTAGTAAAATAATACGATACTTTGAAATAACAATTTAGTGAAAATCCTGAGGCAAACGGTTCCCAAGAATTCAATAAATATAAAGTTTCCCAGCAAAATGTTTTCAAATTAAATAAATACATTTTTTTTTTACTTTCTCTTACTCCTAGTACGAGGAAGTATATTGTAATCGTGTCAAATTTTCGATATCGAGTTATCACCGGAAATATCCGTTTTGAGGTTCCCTGAGTCCAAAAAAGTGGTTTTTAGCAAATGGTCTGTGTGTGTGTGTCTGTGTGTCTCTGTCTGTATGTGTGTGTGTGTGTAAGTATGTATGTGAACAGCATAGCTCAAAAACGAAAAACCGTAGAGAGTTGAAACTTGATATTCCGTTTAGGTATCACCATGGGATCTGACACTACGT
>JAAEAF010012778.1:0-12396 GCA_011037195.1 Triatoma infestans
TAAGTTTCAGTTTTCTACTAGTTTTCGTTTTTTGAATGCTTGCTGTTCACATACATACACCACACAGACCATTCGCTAAAAACCACTTTTTTGGACTCAGGTGACCTCAAAACGGATATTTCCGGTGAAAACTCGATATCGAAAATTTGACACGATTACAATACTTCCTCTTACTAGGATAGGAGTAAGAGAAAGTAAAAATATAGCTGTTGGAGGTTTTTTATCTTTAAATTTTGAATTCTAATTTTGAACTTGTAATTACAATAATACAATACAGTTGGTAGAACTATTTTGATCTTCACTGAAGTTTCGCTTCTCCGTAACCCAAAAATTTTTATCAATTTTTCTGATAAAAGGAAATATTTCAAAAAAAAAAATGATAGGATTTTATAATGTGGAAATAGTCTTACTAAGTTTACAGAAAAATTGTTGCAAGCCTTTTCCTAGAAAATCGCAAAAACTGAATAAAAGAAAATTAAAAAAACATTCCGTAACTCGCAATTCCGATTGATGGATTTTGGCCAAAACTTTGTTGTCGAATGCTGTAGTGGTGGTGGTACTTAAACGGTGGAATATCAAACATACCCCCACATACAAACCACTTGCAAAAAACACATTGTTCTTATAGTCAAAACATTTTTTTTTCTCAATTTCGAAAACTTTCAACTCGTTCAATATATTGTAATGTTTTTCTATCTAAACTAGCTATTGCAATAGTTTTAAGTGGGTTCGTATAGATAAAATACTCTAAACTTCAATAAAGAAAACACTCAATTTATTGCTATACACATTAAATTACTAAATACAACGCTTAATAATAATTATTACACAGTTTAAATCACAAAAGTTCACTTTCTTCACTGTTTGTACACTTTTCACTAACTTATGACTTCGTTCGTAACTGGGAACTCTCTCAACTCTCTGTGGTCCTTCTATTTATACCGGTAGCGAACCTTCCAGAATCTTCTCAATTATTCCAGTCAAAACTAGAGCGCCACCAGCGCTTCCTAAGGGCCACTAAGAGAATCTTAGGTACCTCCCTTCTCTCCTAGATGGCACCACCAGCTGCGTTACAATATCCTCTTATAGCGGATAAGATCAGGTAAAAATTGTGCATATCTAATTGGGATTGTTAATTAGTGTATGTCACTTCTTTGCGCTGCTAACCTGACGTTTTTTTTAAAAAAAAAAGAAAGTCTAATCGCCCAACTTCCATGACAATATCGTCCATTTTTTATCGTCTTCTTTTTGTGATTTATAGCTGTATAAGCAACTTCCACTTTCTGTAACTGCTTCTCCATCATTTTACTTTAGGCAGTGTAAAAAATGGTGACTTCTGAAACGATTTTAACCGAAGTGAATGCCCGCAGTTACTTGGAGAATTGCAACCGTACGGGTTACCACAGCTTAGTATTCCATGCACTTCATCAGAGCAGTATACAATACATTTAGACTACATACACTTCACCCTTTTATTGACAAGGACAAATACAGTACACAAACTGGGGTCTCCGTCCCTAATTAATTGGCGTAAGCCAAGGGAGGAGGAAGGGATTAGCTCAATGGTAGCGCGCTGGATTGGCAACGTGGAGGTCCCCGGATTCGAATCCAGCATGTTGCCCTTAGATTTTCTGTTCCTAGAAGCATGTAAGCTCACAGTCCGATGATTGGATAGTGTTGTCTATAGCTAGAGAACACTGTTCGGAGGCTGGTAGTGCACTGAAAAGGCTCCAGAGGGCGCAATAGATCTTTCAGGTCTCTGTGTAATAATCTCCTGTAATAGCACCCATCCACAGCAAAGAGAATGCAGCCACAGCAGAGAATAGCCTCTGTTAACCAGAGAGGGCCTCTCTTCTCTCTGGTTAACAGAGACTACTCTCTGACTTAGGCAGGCTAGAGTGGGAGAACCTGTGTATATAAGCCAGTGGGAATCTATCTAAAGGGATCTATCATATACAACCATACAACCAGTCGTCGCATCGTGTCATATCTCTACTCTCACCATTCATTCTATCATTTTCATTATAAATTCCAGTGCAGTTAGTGTAAACTTAGCTACATTATATTAGTGTAAGCATATCTCGTTCATTTAATCAAATCTAATTTCTCTCCTCAACAACCCCATTATACTCCTATAACAATCTGAAGAAAAGGAAGGATTCTTTTGTTAATAAAATTCAATTTCGAAACTTTCGATTCGTTCAATATTTCCTCTTATAGCGGTAAGAGAGCCGAAAAAATCTTGCATATCTCATTGTGATATTAATTATCTGCTAAGTAACATAATCTTACCAATCTTCTGCTTTTTTGTGCTGCTTGTAGCATAATCATATGTTAATATTTTAGGCTCGGACTTTAGTTTTCCTATTTTTGCACCATAAGTTTAAAAATGATTTTTTTGGGGGGGCATTAGCCCTTCCGAGCTATTTCTGCCTTGCATTTTATGTGTATATATATATATGTATATCCTCTATCTATATTTTGGGCAATATTGATTAATATCCAACACAGTCAAAACTGTCAGACCGTCTAGCCTCAGTCCCATTAATATCCTCATACTATCTTCTTCTTCCTACATATTTTTCACATTTTCAACTTTTCATCTCACAACTAGATTACCGATTCATACCAATAAATACATTCATCAATACAAGCTTACATACCAATCAATACTCGCATTCCAATAAATACATTCATTTTAACCACAATTATTTCACACCTAAAATAACATGGAGTGGAGTACTCGGATATTCCTCGCACCCCTTTTTCTTAAAACTAAGTTAAAATTATATACACTATTTACGCAACAATCATTCTCCCATTGGCCTAGGTAGCCAATTCCAGCTCAGACCCTCCCCTCCAAGAGAAGGTTGACAATCCCAAAATTACAAAACAAGTCAAGAAGACTTGCCCTAACCACGGACCAAAAGTTGTCACCTCTAACCGGTATTAGTCCCCCCTCCCCACTCTCATTCATACAATCATTTATTCTTAAAAATGATTTGTTATGCAGTAGAACATAGGTAGGTGTTATGCAGGTGAAATATGTTTTTTTCAAGGGAAATGTTGGTCGGCATTAGAAGAAAAGAAGGTGTTGCCTCTTCGGAGGCAGAAACCTGGAATCATCAAAATAGTAGATGTAAACTTGTATTATAATAATAAACTTGAGCGCTTTTTCCTATGTGAGCCAGTGTTGTAAGACGTTATGTGATTGAATGTAACGAAATTTGCTTTAAATACAGTGGAACCTACAGCGATAGATTTGTTTTTTTTTTTGTTTTTTTTGTAATTAAGCGATGTAGCTGGAATGCTTTTTTATAAACATTACTTTTTTTTAAACGTCTTATGAAGGAGTAATGCAAATTATTAATAAAAAAAATTGCAGGCACATTCCTTAAAAAGTGAATGCCTTTAAAAAAATATTCTGTACTCGAAATAATAAACTGCGAAGATTTAATAGAAACCAAAAAAAAAACACAACCCAGCATCAACAGATCAAAATTGTTTTAATAAATCTTTTGTGTAGAATTATTATATTGGAAATTCAGCTTAGACAGGCCCCTTCTTCCCCCCTTTGGTTCTTTAATTAAAGTTCTCTCTTTTTTTTTTTTTTAGTAATTCCCTTCACTTCAATTGTAAAGGGATTGAAGATCTCGTGTATAGAGTCTATTAGAGGGTTCGAGAAAATATGCAGATGTAAATGGATATACAAGAGTAAAGAAAGGTAAGGCTTTAACATCTAATGAGTAACGAATACAAAAGAAATATTATCGATTCGTATCCGTATTATAATACCCTTTCTTACTTTTTCTATTTAGAACTGAAGTGTTCGTTATCTACATTGCCAATCAGAATGATTAAATTATCTAAATTGAAAGCTTTTCCACAATAAGAGTGGCCAATTATCTACTACCAATATATTAAAATAACTTTTTAATTATCTACAGATTTTTCCATAAAAATACGCTCTCTCTCTACTACGTGTAATGAACTAAAAAAACAAAAAAAAAACATAAATTAATTAGTTCCTCTTATTATTATTTTTAAAAGAATATAGAAAAGAGTAAATAGAGGGTTTAATGATTCAAGTGGTAATTTATTGAAAAATTATTTAAAACAAACATTAATTAAATTATAAGGGTTGGCAGAAAAAAAATATAAATGAACATTTTATCAATTTTTTTCTTTCGTTAACAGATAGAGCGATGCCACGGGAAATAATTATTTTGTGAGATACAATACGAAAAATCATATTAATAGTAAATATAGTTGCGGGTGTTGGTGTAGTGGTTATGAGCGTGGACTTGTAAGTGGGAGGACCCCAGTTCGAGTCCAGCATATAACTGCTAAATTTTATATTTGTTTAAAAAATGTTAATAGTAAAGTTGGTGCTTCCGCCCCCGTCCACGACACCTAATTTGGTAGTTGGACGTTAAGCCCGCCTGAAAAAATAGGCAATTACATTACATTACATTACATTAAATATAGTTTACAAACTGGTGTTTCGGTTAAAATATATTATTGGGAATAGCATAGTTAATAAATAATACATAAAAAATATAATCTTTACTTTAGGATCCTTTCAGTATAATTACCTAGATGAAGCTAAACATAAGCTTTTAAATAAAAATTTCTAACTTAAGAAATAAGCTAGCAACTAAAAAATTCATCAGAGGCAATTTTCGTGGTAGCCTGCTTCATTTAATGGTCATCGACCGGTTTCGGGCGTTCGCCCATCTTCAGGATGCGTTTGCCAGACAGTGTGATAATACAGACTTGCACAGAGCAAATTCAGTTTATACACGTTCCGGGGGAACGCCCGAACCGGTCGATGACCACAAATGAAGGCATGTACCATGGAAACTGTCGAGCCGTCTTGCCGCAGGTCCCATTAATATCCTCATACTAGCTTCTTCTTCCTACATATTTTTCACATTTTCAACTTTTCAACTCACAACTAGATTACCGATTCATACCAATAAATACATCCATCCATACAAGCTTGCATACCAATCAATACTCGCATTCCAATAAATACATTCATTTTAACCACAATTATTTCACACCTAAAATAACATGGGGTGGAGTACGCGATATTCCTCGCACCCCTTTTTCTTAAAACTAAGTTAAAATTATATACACTATTTACGCAACAATCATTCTCCCATTGGCCTGGGTAGCCAATTCCGGCTCAGACCCTCCCCTCCAAGAGAAGGTGAATCCCCAAAATTAAAACAGTGCAAGAAGACTTTCCACCTGATGCTTTCCACCTCAGCGGTACCAAACCACCACAACAACTACAAAAATTACATAAAATGAAATGAAATGGGAGACTCAACTTAAAATGAACGCTAAGGAATAATATACGGAAGTCCTATAAAGAAAAAAAAGTAATAGAAGATATGATCTTTCAAGCTTCCACGGCCATTGTCATGCAAAACCCTAAGCGCTTGGCATTTGTGACCGCGTCTATAGTTCGGCTAGTAAGCCGATGTTTTGCTCATATCGCAATACTTTTCTTCAGGATAGTTGTTGACTTAATTATTAGACCAATACTGGCAAGAATCAAAGTGGATAGTTATTAAAATATATATATATATATATATAATAGAGAGATACGAGCCATATTTCCCTCTCCATCTTAACATAAATGGCTGTAAGAAGTGGGCGGGGCTAATGTTACCTTCCATTATTGTGATTGGCTGTTTGGCCTCAAAGTGAAGAAGAACTTAGTGTTTTACATATTAGAAAATACTAAGGACAAAATTTAAATTGATTAGATACTTCTAGCTGATACGTAAATTACTTGTCCCACAATATATGCAACATAATTATTTCCTGGCAATGAAACTTGTCTCTGAAGTGTCGCTATCTCGTGAAATTAATTGCAGTAAAAAAAAAAAAAACAAAAAAAAAACGCTATTAAGATAAAAGACAATAATATTATCTATTAAGAGGCAATATATCTTAATTATCTTCTCTGGAGGTACAAAGAATGATAACTTTCATTTATCGTTGAATAAATGAAAGAACTATTGAGTTTGGTAGAAAAAAAAATGGTTACAAAATAATTACACAATTAAAAAAAATCTGGTGTGAAACACTCACACAACTTTCTCTTACTACAGTTCTCCAAATTATAATTGACAGCTTTTACAGTGTATGTACCAAATTTAATGCGATTTGTCGAAAACTGAAAAAACTGTTCAGTAAAAGCGCACTTCCGTTTATACTAATTTTCTTGAAACTCGGAATTTTGGCCATTTATTTATTTCTAATTAATTTTGTTTGGATGATAGAATTGTATAATCAACTGTGATAGCCCTTTAGAGAAAATATAACCCCTACCCTTCTCTAAAAAGTGCCCTTAAATAAATATTCCCAGAGAAATGTTGCCAAATAAAAGTTGTAGATCTTTGCATGTTTAGTTTATATTACAAGTTTCAAGAAAATGGTCGGAGCCATTTTTGAGAAAATTGCGAAAAAGAGAAAAAAAATCATTTAGTAAAGTGGTAAAGTAAAGGCACTTTTCCGGTTATCCAATTTTTTTCAAACTCGGAATTTCAACAATATATTTAATTCTAATCAACATTATTTAGATGACAGAATTATATAATAAACTGTAATAGCACTTTAGATGAAAACCTAACCCCACCCCTCCCCCAAAAGTGCCCTTAAATGCATTTTCCTGGAGAAATGTTTCAAATAAAAGTTGTAGCTCTTTGTATATGTAGTATTGTGTGATGTACCTAGTTTGAAGAAAATCGTTGGAGCCATTTTTGAGAAAAT
Organism: Triatoma infestans; assembly: GCA_011037195.1. Classification (NCBI taxonomy): domain Eukaryota; kingdom Metazoa; phylum Arthropoda; class Insecta; order Hemiptera; family Reduviidae; genus Triatoma; species Triatoma infestans. The sequence goes on from JAAEAF010012778.1 coordinate 6,790, forward strand.
CGCAAAAATGTAAAAAAACTATCTAGTAAAGTGGTACTTCCGGTTATGGAATTTTGACAGATAACGACTGTCAGATCCCGTGGGGATACCTAAACGGAATATCAAGTTTCAACTTTCTAGGATTTTTTGTTTTTGAGCTATGCTGTTCACATACATACATACATACTACATACTGAATACACACACACACACACACACACAGACACACACACACAGACATTTGCTAACAAACACTTTTTTGGACTCAGGGGACCTCAAAACACATATTTCCGGTGAAAATCGAAAATTTGACACGATTACAATACTTCCTCTTACTAGGAGTAAGAGAAAGTAAAAATATATGACTCCAATCCTACGTGTAAAGATAGTTTTATATAGTAAAATTAATTTCCAAGTAAGATGGTTGAATCTAATTCGTTTCATTTAGTTTTCCCTAAAAAGACATTAATACAACACATACAAAAAAGGAAAGGAAGCTTTTAAATAAACATAATATTGCAGTAACAAAGCTAGAATATCTATTGTGGCTGCAGTGCTAACCTTTCTAATCTGTTCTTATTCATTCGTCTTGACCTTATTTGAAATAAAATCGATTATCCGATTATATTGCCAAAAAAAAGTTGAAAAAAAAAAAAGAAAAAGATTTTGGAGGAATTCACTGGAAAGTCAAAGGATAGCTGGTATGAGCAAAATTGGTATGATGCTGAAGCATTTCGTTCACAAACTCATATAGAGAGATACCCGGAAGCTTTGGAGTTCGAAATTAGTGGGAGAATGTCGGAGGAAGCTCAACGCTTTGGCTCGGAGGGGTAAGGTGCAACTCTATTGGATACCCGGAAATGGGAATAGAGGCAATGAGAGGGGCGGATCGGCTGGCCAGGAAGGGATCATCATTACATTTTGTGGTCCTGAACCAGCCCCGGGCCGTTACAAAGACGTTTCGCGGACAAACGATTAGACTTGGGCGACGGCGAGCTGTGGAGAAATGCTGGGGGGACCGCAGGGGTGCTCCAGCTAAAAGATGTATAAAGGCAGGTAAGAGAGACCGTTTCGGAGTATATCCTGTCTCTTAGTGGAGGGTTTGAGGGGACATGGTAGGATAGTGACGGGACCACACTGGTGTCAGTCACGTGTTTAAACATAGGAGAGGGACGCGGAGTCCCTTGGGTCAGACTGTGATGACGGAGTTAGGGAAACGGTGTATCATACTTCTGTCAGTGTCCGTTTTCGCTGGCCTAGGTTTCGTATATTGGGCGGACACCACTCCGCAGATGTCTAGGCAGGAGTTGGGTATAGCTATCTGGAGTATTGAGATAACCGGCACGTTCGGGGGAGACAATTAAGGGGTTACGGGGGTATCGGGGGGATTAAAGAGCCATATAGGCTTAGTCCCGCGCCTTTGGGCACCCGTTTCCGATAATAATAATACCCGGAAGCTTTGTGGAGTGAATATCATTGGATATAATTGTCAGATTACTGCAAGCTATGAGGGTGTTGTTTTAAACTAGGTGCCAATTGTTGGAACTTAATTCAAAACCTTATAGCATAGAGACTAGCGGAATCTGCACAATTATATAATCTAATCACCAGGAAAGAGAGGAAGAGAGAATGTGCGTATCATTTTCTCGCAGTACGCCCTGTACCAGAAAGGATACCTATATAGCCAAGTTAAAAGATAGGTAAAGGTAAGAAACAAGCGAAAGTAGAATTCATGCTATTATGAAGAGCATAGATCATTATTCGTTATGGAAAACGGAGTATATATAAAAACAGAAGGTAATTGATTTGCTGATTGGCAGAGGTGATGAGGAGATGTTTGTTTCAGGTTATTGCCAGAGATATTATTAATGCACATAAATAAGTAAGAAATATTTAATAATATATATCGTGAAAAATATTGTACTTAATTGTTTTTTATTTTTATTCCATCTCACCGAATAACTAAATAAAAATTTCGATATCGAGTTTTCACCGGAAATATCCCCTAAGTCCGAAAAAAAAATGATTTTTTTTGGAAAATGGTCTGTGTATAAATGTATTTATGTGAACAGCATAGCTCGAAAACGAAAAATCGTAGAAAGTTCAAACTTGACCATTCCATTTACGTATCACCATGTGAATTGTTTGGAGTCACTCACAAAGAGTAAAATTTTGTCAGTTGTTAAGGTGGCAGAATCTTATTTAAGAGGAACTTCTCTAGCAGTCTGGTTTTAGTCAGTTTTATAGTGGCGGCATGTTGAATGAGGGCCCTCAACCATATTTTTTATTACAAGATATTTCATTCAGGGTAATACGTTTATCCGCTCAAATAAGGCTGGCCGGAAAACAAATGGCGTTGGGTTCTGGCACTTCCCATCGCCCACCCTGCGGGGTGCAAGCAGCCTCTGGCTCTCCAGGTTGGGGAATCCCTCACCCAACCCGCTCCGATCCTGATCCTTTCCCCTTGCAGGGTTGCCTGTAAGTATCCTGGGTTACTAACACCCCTGTTCTTCAGGCAATGGACAGGAATTAGTAGATGGACTGACTCACCATCAGGCGTGCGATCAGTTACGCTAGCTCGTTAGAGCTGAAACACTGAACTACGGGCGCAAGCGACTTCCGAGCCAATTGCTTGCAATTGAGGTAGGATTCGTAGTGGTCGTGGTTTAAACAGTAGCTCCAATGGCTGCGGCCATGGTTGAGCGGGAGGAGTCTCGCTACATAAAATATCCCCGGAACCAGCCCGTAAGTTGGTAGCGCATTGCTGGGTGTGCGCGGTTTACCAGAGCCAAGTTAGAGTTGGCCTTCTCTAGCTTCTGGGAGTGAAGTGTGATCTTTACGTGACCACTCTGCGCGCTGGTTGAGCGTATCTCAACTTGCCCTTAAATGGGTCAAGCGGGGGTGTGCCCTAGGGCACCTCTGCCAGTGAGAGGCCTTGCACTACAGCCACCCGCTGGTAGTGACAGCCCTCTCTTGTTAAACGATCCCGTTGCTTGCAACGGGGGACCGGTATACCCGCGAGGGTCGGTACGGTCCAAAAAGATCCCTGAGTACCAATGGGAAAGGGTAAAACGGGAAGAAACTGGCCGGAAAACACATAATGAAATTCTCAACGAAAGGAAATAGCGTGATAATTATCAGCGATCGCAAATGCCCCGCTTGCGAACCTGATGCCCCGGAGGATGTAGTGCATCTACTACTGCAGTGCCCTAAATATAATGAATATAAAAAGCTACTTTCTACCCCACTGACCGGTCAAAACTGTGAAAAAATTTAAAATAATCTTAACCAGAACAAAATAAACAAGATGTCTGTAGATTGTACAATATGTTTTCTGGCATACTTACTTTAAGAGACCAGCATGTGAATGAACAGAATATATGAGGTATTATGTATGGCTGGTGCAATGAATGGCTGATAGTTGTAAAAATAATATGCATTCCATAATATCACAATTATAACAAGTAAATGCTTTTGTAAATACTTTTTGTAATGTTTAAGTTTAGAATGTAATTGATGTTACTATTTTCAATAATTTTTTCAATGCAATATTATGCTTATAAATACTACACTTGTAACCAGCGGTAGCTGGAATACAATATATATATATATCACCATGTGTGTTGTACGGGTGATGCTGGCATTACGTTCCCCTAAAAAATTTCGTTTAATCTCTTTTACTTGCCTATTCAATTCACTTTCATTTTTGTAAATGATTTAAGACAAGACATTAGTAACTTTTAATTTTCCTTTTTATGTTTCTGCGATATAACAAATGTGTATATTTTAAAAAATTCTTTCTCCATATCTTCACGACTTTCTATTTGTAAGTTATTTCTGTTTATTTTTGTTTTTGTTATTATTATTCTGCATTTTACAATATTATTAATGCATTGTGGTTCCTCATTGTATGTTTTTTTTTTTTATTATTATTAAAGCCTTGGATTAAAGACAGGAAACTCTGTCGAAACGTTGACTTAATTGAAAGTGTTTTCTTAACCGATCCTCACCAAATTTCTTTATAACTCAAATTTACTTATAATAATTGACATAAAAATAATTCTTTTTTTTTTTTTTTAAATTGCTAAATAATTTAAAATTATTGGCGGGTTAGATTGCCAATAAAATTGGTAGCAAACATGCAAATAGATTATGTATAAGGATTTGTAAGTTTCTTACATCCTTGATTTTATATAATTAATCTGTCTTGTTTCTTGGATACTCATTTCGCTTTGTAGAATTGAAATGTCAAACTAGATAAACCCCATTGCTTATGTTTATCAATTAATCATTTATGCCTCTTATGAGACAGATTTCAATCTATTTAGTAAATAATATAGTAATATAGTTGTTATAATATTAATCTTGAAAAAGCATTTATATTTTAATTAATTAAATTGTATAATAACAATATATTTGGTAATAATATAAATGCGTTGTAATATTATAAAATTATGTATACAAACATTTGAATATATTTCATATATATTTACATTTAATATAAAAATAAATACTAATAACAAAACATTTGTTGAAATATATTAATTAATTAAAAACATTACTTGAATAATATTTTATTGCAGAACATTATGAACTAATATCTTCTGATTTATGATTAGCGATTAGATGATACTCGTTAAACCTATAAAATTAACTAATTTGAATTTTATTATTATTACTGATTGATGTATAAAAATGAAACTTTAATATTCCAAAATTAATTAAATAATAACACATTTAAATGTTGTGAGTTTTGTAATTGGGCTTTAGTGTTTGTCATTAGACAAATTAATAATTATTTAATAGTTATTTATACGAGTATATTTTGAGATAATTGTGTAATGAGCAAGAATTCGCTGTTTACACTGTATTGCAAAATCATCAGTTTAATTAATTTTTTAATTAAAACGGAAATACTATCTTTTTTATCAATACATAAACATAATAGTATTTTTTTTTTTAAATAAATTCCTCTACCTTTTGAATCTGTGAATGAAGATGTAAATAACTTTTATTAAGGTTTTTTCCTATCAAATGTATACGGATAATCGTTTATTGTTTGATTCATTTTCACAGATAAAATGTTTACAAAAATACGAGGCATGTCCATTAAGTAAGTGTACTGAGGCTCTCATGGCCGGAGAGATTTTGTTTTCAACATGTTGGCTACACTCTCGTGTAGCCTGATACCTCCCCTCCGCAACGAGACCGGTTCGAGGTCAGTACATTGAGAACTGTCGACGCGACAATATGTTTCGTGAAAAATGTCAATCCAATCTTCCGCCAAGTGTGAAATACGCGGAGTTTTTGAGACGCTTCAAACTCCATGGAGATGAATTTCTCCGCTCCATCATTGCTGGAGATGAAACTTGGGTTGCACACTACACACCTGAAACCAAAAGGCAGTCTCAACAGTGGCGTCACACCTCTTCACCCTCCGCCAAAAAGTTCAAAACCACAATTTCAGCCAAGAAATCATGGCATCCGTGTTTTGGGGCTGTCAAGGCATAATTTTAATTGAATATATGCCTCAAGGGGAGGACCATCAACTCTGCAAGATACTGTGAGACCCTAAAAAAATGCGGAGGGCGATTCAGAACAAAAGGAGAGACATGCTGACAAAGGGAG
>JAAEAF010012781.1:0-14916 GCA_011037195.1 Triatoma infestans
AAAAAAAAAAAATTGCATGCTGCATGCACCGTTTGTTAAATTCTAACCTGTAGAACTAAATTTTCTTCTGCTTTCCCCGATTAAAGCACAGATTATTTGCATGATATATTTGAAATAGCCTACCGTGCCCTATTAAAAATACCTTTACAAATCCCACCACATCATATTCTTAATGTAATTTAAATATAAATTAATATCATTTAAAATAAACATGAAAAAATAATAACGCACACATTTGATTTCCTTTATTACTAATTTAAAATCATCTCCAATTTGCTGTTTGCTACCATCTTCTTACATATGATTTACATACATGTTCTCTTATATTAACCCTGATTCTATTTAACATTTATTTCTTACTTGTACAAACTTTTCACTGTCCATAAACTTTGCATTACCTTACTTTAAAATTCATCCATTAATTGCCTTTCCATAAAATGTATCTAATCTTATTAGTACAGTTTACTCCAGAAATAACTTATCCCCCCACCCTATGAAAATGACTTAATAAAACACTGAACTTGCTTAACGAGCGTCTTAAAATTTAGTTATAAAGTATTCCTCAAAACATGCTATTTATTATAGACTATTTTCTAATGCCTAATCTCAATTAATAATAATTTCACTTTGTCATGAAACACACACATGTAGTAACGTAACCTTATAACCTTCCCACATACATACAACCAACAAGTGTGAGTCTACAGAAACATTTAGTTGAAGTGAACTCTCTATACAAACTTGGTAAATTTGCTCTGACGATGGTTGAATATCCGAAACCGGTCAGGAATAAATCTAATATGCATGCTACGACGGATAAAATAATGGCTGTTATCCAGCATTGCGGACCCAGCCACATTTTCAGCAGTAGAGGAAGGGCATACATTTTATCTCGTCGATTCTTAAGACATAATAGCTGACATGATATGATCCATCACTAGTCCATGGGCAGCGGTCAATCCCAAGAGAACTAAAACAGGAGGTAATTCTAACACTGTTAAACCTTTTGGAATGCCGCAGCATCAATTTTTTTTTCCCAGAAAAATGTTTCAAATAAAATTGATAAGTTTATATATGTGAGGGGTGTTCAATAACTTATCACTCCGGAATGTGCTGTCATTGTTAAAGAGGTGAGCTTGTCTAGTACAGGTTGAGACATATCTTGACATGCAACTCACATATTACAGTTCAGTATGTAGTGAGCTCTGTAATTCACAGACTGGCAAGTTCTTTCTGGGTTTAAAAAGAAAGTGAGGGATTTGAAGCTTTCTTTCGGATTTCATCAACCCTAGAGTCCAGGCCAGAGTCCGAGTTAATTATTTTTTCTCTCTCGAAACCAAAAGAAAGTTCCCCATGGGCAATGATTTCCCAAAATTAAAATGCACTCTTCAGCAGCCGCAACAAAAAGCGCTCTTATGGAATTGGAAGAGAGTATAGCCACTTATGGTCTGCAGATCAACACCGAGAAAACAAAATATATGGTGACTACCAGAAGAACAAGGAGATTTAGGGATCTGCTTGTCGAGCCACACCGTTTCGAGGGAGCGAGGAAATTTAAATATTTAGGAGCTACACTCACGTCCAAGAATGAGGTAGGCGAGGACATTAGTAGCAGAATCTCGGCAGCTAACACATGTCTGGGGGCGATTAGAAGTACGCTCCGAAATAAGCAAGTCTCCAGACAAACGAAAGTCACCATATATAAGACAGTTCTCAGACCGGTATTGTTATACGGCTCGGAGGCATGGGTGTTGATGGGAGGCAGCAGATGAGCAGAGATTGAACTGCTGGGAGAGGAAAGTTTTGCGATGTATTTATGGCCCAGTAGTTGAGGGCGGAGTGTTCCGTCCACGTAAAAACGCTGAATTGTATCAGCTCTATGGAATAGAGACGCTTGTGGCTGCCATAAAAGTGGGAAGGTTGCGCTGGTTGGGACACCTCCACAGGATGAGTGTAGAAAGAACCCCTCGAAAGGTCTATGAAGGGCACCCAGGAGGTAGAAGACCTAGAGGCCGGCCAAGGTTACGTTGGCTGCAGGATGTGGAGGCGGATCTGATGAAGATGGGCGTCAGACAGTGGAGAAGAAAAGCCACAGACAGAGATGGTTGGGACAGTCTGCTAAAGGAGGCCAAGGGCCCAGTCTGCAAGGGCTCTAGAGCCAAAGGAAGGAGAAGAAGAAGAAGAAAATGCACTCTATAAGACATTAACAAGGTTTTGAAGCCAAGAAGTTTCCTTCTATTCTGAGGGCACTCGATCACTAGAGGCAAAAAGGAATTAGTATGTAGAAAGTCAATAGGGATTACATTGATTAATAGTAAGTTCAGTTTGGTCATCAAGTTTTGAATTCAGTTAGAGATAACTTCTTATTGAATGCCCCTTGTACGTATGTTGAGCAGTTAACATTCCAAGTTTAAAGAAAAATCTTTGGTTGTGGTATTTTGTGAAAATCCCTGATACTCAGAAACCAATTTAGTGATATTGCACTTGCAACCAATTTTTACTTTTATTTTCTCGATTGCGTAAAATTTTCGAGAATGACAAGATAACTTGACTTTAAATCCGCTGAGTACGAAAAAATGTTTTTAGCGAATTGGTGTGTGTGTATGTATGTGGGTGTGTGTGTGTGTGTGTGAACAAAATATATCAAAAACGAAAGATCGCAGGAAGTTTAAACATGGTATTCCGTTTAGGTATCACCACCGCATGTGACAATAAGATTTTTGGTCAAAATCAAATCGGAAGTGCGATTTTACTTTTTGTATTTTCCTTCAGTTTTTCACGATTATCTCGAAAATGACTACAATAATAATTTTCTTTAAACTTCCTGTACTTTTACACACATAAATGCTTATCAACAGAGATATTGTCCGTGATAGCCTGCTTCTTTTTGTGGTCATCGACCGGTTTCGGACGTTCGCCCATCATCAGGATGTTTTTGTCAAACAGTGTAATAACATAGATTTACACAGAGCAAGTACAGTTGATACACTCTACACACTGTTTGACAAAAACATCCTGATGATGGGCGAACGCCCGAAACCGTTCGATGACCACAAAAAGAAGCAGGCTATCATGGAAAATATCTCTGATGCTTTCCAGTTCTTTGAAATATTTTCCGGGGAAACTTTATTTTTTCGGCGTGTTCTTGTGAGAATACCACATCAGTATAATGTATGGTTCTATCACCTATATAGTATTAATACAAATTAAAAACATGGCAAAAATTCCAAATTTACAGAAAAATCGGTTAAACGAAATTACAGAATAGGTTTTAGAAATTAGTTTTTTTTTGGAGGGAAAACACGGCCATAATGATTTTCTTTAAACTTGGAATTCTCACTCTATAGATAAAAACTTATCAGCTTTATTTGAAACATTTTCCGAAAAAATTTATTTTAATGAGGTTTCACAGCACCTAAAAATATGTATTTCATCGAATATACAGGATCAATCAATTTTTAAATTTGGCAAGTTTGAAAATTTGGATACCATCGTAAATACTTCCGGTTTGCCGCACTAAGAGAAAGTAAAAATAGAAAATTCATTACTATAAAGAGGAAAAATGTATTTTCATTAACGTGCTTTGTCTTCACAATACAGCTTCCTTTAGTTCATTAAGATTATAGTTGAAGTGTACAACTCGTGACCTCTCCAGAGATCGTCAACCTTTTTCTCTTTATAAAACTACACACACACACATACAACACACAAAGTATATATATATAAAATCATTAACATCTTTATCTCACTTACACTATTATACAATAACTCTTTCTCATTCCATAATTGCCATGTACCACCACCAAGATTTGTTTGAAACTCCAAACGTTTTGACATTAAAGTTACAACCGGAAATTTCACCATTTCTCCTCTTTTTCAGTTACTTTTAAGGATAGTACTAGTATTTACATTTCCTTTTTAGTGTAAATAAGAATTATTCAATATATAACTGGGTGTAACATTTACACCAGTTCCTCTTATTTAAATTATGTTTAAAATTATATCGTCAAATTTTACCCAATTTTTTAGACTCATCATTAAAAGTAAATTTAGTGGGGGTCAAGTAGCAATCAAACGGTGATTACAATGTTGTACAGCAGAAAGCCCCAATATTATTGAATCTTACTTACTTACTTACTTATTCGGATTCCTCTTCTACCTCACAGTGTAGAGGATCTGCAAAAGAGATGCCACCTTTCTCTATCTACTGCCATTTTCCTGGACTTAGTCAATGGCAGGCTTAGATCCCTGAAAATGTCGGAGAGGTTATCCCGAGGCTTCTTCCTCGCGGTCTTTTTCCCATGCATCTAGCCTGAAATGCTCTTTGTGGATATCTTTCTCTGTCCAATCTAGACAGGTGTCCGAACCATCCGAACTCAACTGCACTTTTTTGACATGTGATATTAGCGGATCGCATTCCAAATTCCTCCTGATGGTGGTGTTTCTCACGCGATCCCTTCTTGTTTTGCCCTCCGTCCGCCTAAGATACCTCAGTTCAGAGGACTGAATTCGGCTCAAACTCTTTTTAGTTGGGGACCAAGATTCGCAAAACAGGAGTACGTATATATTGTAGTCTTTTTTAGACACTTCTTTTTTGGCTAAAAATTTTTTATTGATTGCTTGGAACAGTCTTCCGGAAGCTGCAAACTTGAGTTTTACTCATCCTTAATTCTTTCGTCAGAACTCATAATGACATCTGACCTTATATATATGTTGACTTGATCCAGCTGACTATTTTTAACATTTATACTGTGTTTCTTCCCTGTTCTGCTTATTACCATAGTCTTACTCTTTTCCAAATTAATCTCCATGCCTTTCTTTTGAAGCTCTTCCGTCCATACATTAACATTATATTGTAGCTTTTCTTCAGAGTCTGCTATGAGTAATAAGTCATCAGCATATATCAGAGAAGAGAAAGTCCAATATTGCAAGCAAAATTCCTTAGTTCTGCATTGACAGGCTTGAATTATTAAATCTCCCTCACCATAACATTTGAAACTTAATGCCATGAATTCCGCAGGACTTCCGGTAATCGAGTTTGTGTTAAAATTTCCCAGCCAGAAATGCTACTTTACTGAATGAAATTTTCTAGTTTTGCAATTTTGGGAGGGAAAACGGTTACAACGGTATTCTTCAAACTTGGTACGGTAACAGATTACAATTCAACAAATCTAATGTCTTTCACGACTTTCTTTTACCCCTTATATATAAAACTACAAATTTTCTCTAACTCAAATTTTACATATTTGTCCTAAAAATAAATACAGAGATGGTAGGGCAGATAAAATACCTACCTGTGAACCTTGGCAGGCTGAGAAGTGATTATATTGTGGCCCAGTGGAGCGCACCGGTAACACTGAACCAACCTCATATAACATTTGTTTTTCTTTACTTTGTAAGGTGCGCACTAGCTCCTATAGCAGGTCCTTTGTATCTACTGCACTTATTCATTTATTCTTCTCAGTTTTTTTAAAATCATAGATAATCCTAGATTACACTATTAAAAATTTAAAACTTAATTCACAAACACAACACTTTCACTCAACGATCATTCTATCTAGTTACACAAGTGCCTGGGGCGCAAATCCCGGCTGCAGGCCCACCCTTCCAAAAAAATACAGTGGCTCCCAAGTACAGTAGAACTTATCAAACGATTTTACCACTCCTAACCGGTCCCTGCACGTAATCAACTCAAGTGACTCTAAACCTACCTTATTCATTCTAGCCAATAAATACATTCATCCAAATAAATACTCTCACTCCATATAAAAGAACCTAACCAAAAAAACCTATCATTCACACTAACTTTTTTACTTATATACATTATAGAGTAGAGTACTTGATATTCCTCTACTCCAGTTTACTCTAATCCTACTATGTACAATAAAAATATTTACAAAAATAATCTAATCGTCTATATATAAAGCAACCTACTAACAATATTTTAGGCCAAACCGTTCTGGGTGTCTCAAGATGCCTCAGGAGTGCATCCACCAGGACATGGATGCACGACCGATCAAGGAAATGGTGGCTTAAAACCCCAGGCCAGAGGCAGGCGAAAACGTTTATTTATAGCTACTCGCCCAGGCTAACTGCAGAATTACTCCAACTAGGCCGAGTAGCTATAAGGATGGCAGTTGGCGTTCTCACTGGCCATTGCAGAATCGGGGTGGCACAATAGACCCACGGGGGTCGCGGTGGCGCAGGCTGAAGAGCCAATCCCCCAAAAGAATCTAATCTAATCTAACAATATTTTAATTCAAAAAGAGCCATTTATAAATGCTGAAATAAGCCAATTTCTTTTAGATATTGCACAGTCTAATTTACGTTTTCCAAGTTATCTTTCAGTGCATCTGTCAAAGTGTTAGGCATGCCTAAATTCGCTGTCATTGCTGTATACTTTGTACATTCAACTAGGATATGCAGAATGTGATGCACGTGAGCTGCAAACCTCTGAGCAGATAACCGTGAGCTAACAATGTAACATTTGAAATTAACGCCATAAATTTTGGACATCCATTTAAAATCTTCTCCTTTTTTTTGGGAATAATGTTTCAAATAAAAGTAATATTTTTATATCTGTGGAGTTGGCACTCCCAAGTTAAAGGAAATTGTTAAAGGCGTTTTTGAGAAAATTCCAAAAAATTTAAAAAACCTATTCTCTAAAGTAGCACTTTAATTTTTTCTTCAAATTTGGAATTCCAGCAAATGCTTCTATTGTATATTATTAATATTATATAACTGCTAGAACCATATATTGCCTTGATGTAGAGGGAAGCTTAACGTTACTGCCCCCCCCCACACAGAATCCTCAAAATCAATTTTCCGGAAATACGTTTCATATAGAAGGAATATGTATTTGTGCGTGAACAAAGTATACGACGAAGTTTAATGAAAATCGTTAGAGCCGTTTTATTTTGTCAAAAATCGCGATAAAAAAAAAAAAAAATCAGTAAAAATCGCTCTTCCGTTTGATGGATTTTGCTCGAAACGTTCGTGTCTGATATATAGTACCTCCTAAACGGAATATCAAATTTGAGGTACCAGCGATTTTTTGTTTTTGTTTCCGGTGAAAAGTTAAGTTCAAAAATTTGACATGTTCACAGTACTTCCTGTTACCGGGAGTATGAGAAACTAAAAAATTATAAAACTAAATCTTTGTTGCACAGTTGCTTGTGAGAGGACAAGGCCCGGTTGGACCGCTTGGACCATGCCATAGTTCACTTCGCCGATTATTTCTGGCTTTCGCTACCAGGTTTTCTACTAACTTAACTTCTTACCTCGCGACGCTGGATTAACACGATTTGAGCCCAACAATGGAATCAAACACTCTCACTTCAAACACAGGTTCCCGGTTACTAGAATGAGCACAGGAGCCCATTATCTACACACCGCCGTACGACGAGATATTTTTCTTGGATTTTTTTTAGAGTGTTGTGAGAGGGAGATAGTTGGGGAGGTTGGCTTTTCTTGTGTTGCCCTTGAAAAAGACTGATGTATTTTCTGATCTTGGGTGAGCTGAATTTATTAATCTAAAACAATGATCTCTGTTTTTTTAAAGTTAATTTAAATATAAATTAATATACATGTTAAAAAAAAACAACATATAATATACTTTTACAAGTTAATAAGTTATGTAAACATCTCTTTTTGATTAACATTCTAAATTCAATATTTTTATTTTCTCAGTTCACTGAGCCATATTTCAATTAAGCTTTTGTTTGTTAGATTTTAATAAAGTTTATTTATTTATATTTTAATAGAAAAAAAGAAAAAAATAAATTTCAATTAAAAAATACATTTGCTTATTTAACAAATTTATGAATGCGTTTAATTAAACAGAATGTATTTTTTGCTTTGTTTTTATTGATTTAAAAAATTTAACGAACCAGAGAGAAATATATTGGTTTGATTTTCCTCAATAATTGTTAGTGCATTAAAAATTATGAAAGTGCTAATAGGCAGTGGGGGTATTTTGGGAAAGTATTATGAAATGGTAAGCAGGTTGACTGGTGATGAATGGTGGACTAATGAGAGCACAAACTGACACTGTACTCATAATTTATATTTTGCGATTTGCTTAGTAAAAAGAAATGAGTATATAGAAGGTAGAGTGACTGGGCGAAGAGGGATGATTGTTGGTAAAGGTAATGTAGTATAGAATGGTGTAGAGAAAATTGTGTGTGTTTCATACTTTCATTTATTACTAGCAGTAAGAGAAAGTAAAAATGTCCATGTTTAAGTAGTTTTGTAAAAAACAAGAAAAAAAATCGATACGGCAATCAGACAAATTGATACATATCATCATTTATTTTTTTGGAAACAAATATGTATATGTTAAACGATTTAAATAAAAAAGATATATTTTGGAAGCCATAAACAGGTTAGTATTAGTTAATAATCCGAACTGGCAAGGTCGTTTTACAAAACTATAATGAATGTTGTTAGAATTCTAATAAGATTATGTGATTGGGTTGTGATTGTGTTTTATGTTAACGACGGAAATCTAATATGTTGGGCCTAGATTGTGCAGGAGAATTCTGAAGTGTTATTTCTTTAGTTATTTTTTTTTTTTGATTGGGTGTTACTTATTTGTTCTATTTTTTTTTTTTAAGAACTAGAATTTACATTTTTTTAATTTAAATAAATTTAGTTACACTTTCTTTATATAGCACGTGTCGTTTCCAGAGGAAGGTGCCTGCATTTAGGCCCACAGGTGGGCTCATTAGACTCCCTTTTCACTCGCACAATCGAATGAAATCTGATTTCAAATACGACATCTAGAGATTCGTCGGCAAACTTGGGAATCGCAAGTATAAATTTGTTGAAGCCCAACCCCTCCACCAGAGAATCTGTATAATCTATTAAACCGTAGGTTGTAGTATCAACAAGCATAACCACTACTGGTATGCAATAACCAGCTACTAGTTTGAAAAAAGAATTTTGAGAATTGTAAAATTGCAGTGCTTAAAGTCGTGTGAGTGTTTCACATAGATTTTGGTATTCTGGTGGATACTTTATTTCTAAGAGGTGATTTGATTTGCAATTTTTTTTTTCCCCGACACCTCTTGCTGATTATTTAATTGTCCAATAATTAGGCCAAGCAACCTTTAGAAAGTCAACCTCGACAAGCCAACAGGTGCGCAAAACTCAGTCATTAAAATTAATTATAATGACACCTTATCAAGTAATTACATCTCGCCAGTAGAAATTGGCAAATATTGTTGAGTTACCATATTAATGTCAGGTTATGTTGAAGTTTTGAACTGTATTTGGGGGAGGGAGTACATATTGAACAACCAGCCATTTGGTTGAATTCTAAATTTATTAGGATCTAGGATCCGAGGTGGTAAGAGCTTCTATTGTGATATTAAACAGGGTCTTCCATTTCTACAGTTAGTATTACAATTGAGATTGATTTACTTCAAACTTTGATCGTTTACTACACGCCCCCTGTCCCAAGTAGCCCCCTCTGTCAATCAAGTTAGCAAAGCTATTTAACGGCATTTCAAATTTAACCTTCCACACAAGTCCCTCTGTACAAGCCAAAAATCTTACGGAAAGGAAGTAACACATAAAAGTGATACCTTTATGTCTATGTATAGTTTGGCAACTTAGTTGTGAAACCTGTGGGCGGAGTTAAATTAAATGACGTCACTTTAGTAATGGGCGGAGCATAGCCGTTTAGATGACACAACTAAGTTGCCGAGCTGTGGCAATATTATAGTTAGCAGAAAAATGCATTGTATTGAAGGGTACTTTAGAGGAATTTTTAACGTTGCATCTCACTGACAACCTCCCGAAAATAAATTTACCTGGAAAAAGGTTTTAATTAAAAGTGATACGCATTTAAACAAAATGTTGGAGTTATTTTTTTTAAGAAAATCGCAAAATACTGAAAAATATATCAGTAAATTTGCATTTCCCGTAGATGGATTTTGACCATAACCTCTTTGTCAGAAATAGTGGTAATACCTAAACGGAATATCGAATTTGAATTTTCTGCGATATTTCCGTTTTTGAGTCATTTTGCTTCCAAACACAAACAGATGAACACAATACAGATATTCGTATTCTATTTCGTAATTTAGTGGAACTCAAAACATGCATTTCCGTTAAAAACCCAATTTCAAAAATTTGACACGTGCGCAACACTCCTTCTTATAGCAGTAGAGACAATATAAAGGTTATTAACTTGATAATTTTGCATTATATTTGAAAATTACATTTTATAGAAATATACAAATAATTGATAGTTATTTGGTGAATTGTTTTAACACAGCTCTCTAGACCGGTTTATATTTTGAAGGTAGTTTGCATGAGGAAGCAAAAAAAGTGAGAGAGATTGTGAGAGAGCGAGAGAGTAAAAAAAAAAACGGCAAGTTCAAGGTGATGTGGTTCTCTCGCCTCGGGCGATTTTACACTGTGGTTATTGTCTATTTTCTTAACTACATATATATCTCTTTGTCTTTTTTGGGGCTCTCAAATTTTATTCAAGGTCTCCTTTGGATATCCACAGGTTTTGTATTAGTCTTAGATTTATTTAAGTATTACTATATTCGTTCCTTTGATTAAATTAACAAAAAGTAGATTAAGATCAAGTCGTCAAAGGTTTGGTAATAGTGTCATCGATTGCTGGTAGCATATCTTGCCTGCAACAAAAAAAGTCATTCGCAATCCGCCCAACTGCTATGTCATCCGTCATGTCATATGAGGCATAACGCATTTCCCTATCACAAATTGGGGAGGGGGGACAATATTCTTCTATCTCAACCACCAGGAGATCTGGAAGGAGAAGTAGGGGAATTTTTCTACAAGTATGTATAAGGGCTAGTTACACTCAGTCATCAATCTGATATTCAGTCTTGTACGCGCGCGCGCACACACACACACACACACACACACACACACCCACACACACACACACACACACAGTGTTCAAGAAACATCACCATCACACATTCTGCCACTTTTACTCACTTTACCATTTTTATTACTTTCTCTTACTCCTAGTAACAGGAAGTATTGTAATCGTGCCAAATTTTTGATATCGAGTTTATACCGGAAATATCCGTTTTGAGGTCTCCTAAGTCCAAAAAAGTGTTTTTTAGAAAATGATCTGTGTGTGTGTGTGTGTGTGTGTGTGTGTGTGTGTGTGAACAGCATAGCTCTAAAACGTAAAGTCGTAGGAAGTTCAAACTTGATATTCCGATTAAGTATCACCATGGGATCCGACAGTGGGTCATCTGTTAAAATTCCTCAAGTACCACTTTACGACTTGTTTTTTTTACTTTTTTGCGAAATTCTCAAAAATGGCTCCGGCAATTTTCTTGAAACTTGGTATATCAAGTACACATACAATGAGCTACAAGTTTTATTTAAAACATTTCTCCCGGAAAATTCATGTAAGGGCAGTTTTGTGGGAGGGTGGGGTTAGGTTTTCCTAAAGTGATATTTCAGTTTACTATACAATTCTGTCATTTAAGTAATATTAATTAGAATTAAATATGCTGTTGAAATTCCAAGTTTGATAAACTCGGATGACCGGAAGTGCGTTTTTACTGAAATGTATTTTTCAGTTTTGTGGTATTTTCTCGAAAACGGCTCCAACGATTTTCTTTAAATTATTAATGTGTACTATACATATAAAGAGCTACAACTTTTATTTGAAACATTTCACCTGATAATGTCATTTAAGGGCACTTTTGTGGGAGGGATGGGGTTATTTTTTCCACTAAAGTGCTATCTGAGTTGATTATACAAGTCTACCATCCAAACAAAATTAATTAGAAATAAATAGATGGCCAAAATACCGAGTTTCAAGAAAATTAGTAAACCGGAAGTGCGCTTTTACTGAACAGTTTTTCAGTTTTCGACGAATTTGGAGTTCAAACGAATTTGATTAAATGTGGTAGACTAACTATAAATTTGTCAATTTCAATTTTGAAAACTGGATTAAGCGAAAGTTGTGTGAGTGTTGCACACCAGATTATTCATTGTGATTCTCATCACTACAGTGCTATAGATGCTACGTATTGTGCATATGGCCACATCTGTCACGCTTACCAGTATGAAGCATTGCAAGTGCTGCAAAGTAAAAAGCAAATAGCTCCACTCAACAAGGATTTCAAAAAAAAAAAAATCTGGTGTGAAACACTAACACATCTTTCTCTTACTCCTGTTCTCAAAATTATAATTGACAAATGTTATAGTTTGTGTACCAAATATAACGAAATTCGTCGAAAACTGAAAAACTGTTCAGTAAAAGCGCACTTCCGGCTTTCTCATTTTCTTAAAACTTGGAATTTTGGCCATCTATTTATTTCTAATTAATTTTGTTTGGATGATAGAATTGTATAATCAAGTATGATACCACTTTAGAGGAGGCTGTAAGTCCCCTTTCCCTAAAAGTGCCTTAAATGAATTTTCCCAGAGAAATGTTTTAAATAAAAGATGTAGATCTTTGCATGTTTAGTTTATATATGGATTTTCAAGAAAATCGTCGAAGCCATTTTTGAGAAAATCGCAAAAACGTAAAAAAAAAAACTTGTAAAGGTGGTACTTCCAGTTGAGGAATTTTGACAGATAACGCACTGTCAGATCCCATGTTGATACCTAAACGTAATAAATATCAAGTTTCAACTTTCTACGATTTTTCGTTTTTCAGCTATGCTGTTCACATACACACACACACACACACACACACACACACACACACACACACACCATTTGCTAAAAACCCTTTTTTGACTCAGGGGACTCAAAACGGATATTTCCGGTGAAAACTCGATATCGAAAATTTGACACGATTACAATACTTCCTCTTACTAGAGTAAGAGAAAGTACAACAAAAAAAAAATATATATATATATATATAAAGGCCCATTGGTAGCTTCAGTTTCATTTTAGTTATTCTCCTGTTGAGAAGGATCAAATTCTACCTCTCATCTGGCCTACAATAATCTTTCTAGTACCTCTCTGTATAGGTACCTGTCCCTCCACCATTACCTCTATATTTATTTGGAGATTAATTAATCAAATTTCAAATTTAAATAGAATATATTGTAACTGTATGAACACAAATAGGGGAGAGTCGTGTGTGAATGTTTCATACCAGACTCTATCCACAAACTTTTTTCTAAAAGATGAAGATCATGTTCTTAGATGGGCCACAAGACCCAGCAGTGCTGCCAATACAAGGTTGAAATGAAAAAAAAAAAAATTAAAAAAATAAAGTTTATAAAAAATAGCCTCTCAATATAATGTATACATAGGCAATAAAGAATATACAGTGGTAAAAAAAATAAGAACAAAGAGAGAATTGATAAAATGAAAGAGAAAATAGTATGGAGGAGAGGAAGAAGAAGAGAAAAAAAACGATTGTAAGTGACGGTGAAGGTGGAGGGGGCGGCGTGTAGGTTATTAGTTGTGCTACCGTGCAGAGCTCGTGGCCGGGCCTCACTAGTTCAACCGGTTTTCCAACCGAGCCTCTACAATATTTATGGGCTTATTACTGGCTCGCATCTAGGTTATAAATTGTTATCTATCTTTTATTTTTCTTTTATTTTTTTTTAATTCTTCATTCTTATTCTTCTTCATCTGCCATTCTGTCTTAAATCGGTTATAATTCTGTTTATTATATATATATATATATATATATGTGGTTGCTATGAGGGGAACACTTCCTATAACTCTAATCATTCATTTATTAAGATTGCTGTATCTATATTATAAACTAGCTGCTAGCCAGCTGCACACTCCTTCTTGTTTAAGCAATTTACTAAAAACTTTATCATTTATTGCTCACCTTGTTCCTGGTTAATCAGTATACAGGGTGCCCCAAGGTATATGGATAACGACTTTTTCTCGGAAACTAAGATAGAAAAAAACTAAAAAATACGTGGCCCCGTAGTTTTTTGTTAGAAATCCAAATTTAATTTGCGAATATGTTTTGGTGCTTCCAGAAGCGAGATACAGGCACCAACTTCATTTTTTCAAATGGGGGAGGTGTGGTTTTTATTTAAGAAATAGATTCCTCTATTTTTTGTAAGAAAAATTTACTTGAACGGTTTTTTCTTTGAGCGATATTTTACAAGATATGAATGAAAACATGATTCCTATAAGAAATTTCAAAATGATATTATAACGGTTTTTTGATTGAATAAGAAGAAAAGTACTATTTTATTATAAATTTTACTCCTCATTAATTACAGATCTTGCTCGAACTGGCCCCCACCATTAGAGATGTATTTCTTTGGTCGTAAGGTACAATTGGCAGGAAAAAGCATGTGTATGCATCGCTAATGGTGGGGGCCAGTTCAAGTAAATTTTTCTTCCAAAAAATAGAGGAATCTATTTCTTAAATAAAAACCACACCTCCCCATTTGAAAAAATGAAGTTGGTGCCTGTATCTCGCTTCTCGAAGCACCAAAACAAATTTGCAAATTAAATTTGGATTTCTAACAAAAAACTACAGGGACACGTATTTTTTAGTTTTTTTTTTCTAGCTATCTTAGTTTCCGAGAAAAAGTCGTTACCCCATATACTTTGGAACACCCTGTATACAATGCAACATTCTTAGGATTCGGTCGTAAATCGTAAAAATAAAAAATCTCATGTGAAACACTCACACGACTTTCACTTGCTGCTAGTATTCCTAAATCAAATTTCACACCCCAAAATAATAAAGAACGTCTCTGAAAAATTGTTCCAATAAAAATGGTAGGTGTTTTTTAAATATGTGCATTTCGTTTTCCACATTTGAACGAAATAGTTATAGTCATTTTCGAAAAAAATTCAGAGCAACTCAAAAAACTTATTCGGTAAAGGTAAAAGTTCCAATTTTCTTCAAATTAAAAATTCTATCTATGCTACTATTGTAAGTTAATATTAGATTAGTAGTAGAATTACATAGTG
>JAAEAF010012784.1:0-13921 GCA_011037195.1 Triatoma infestans
ACATCTAAACTCCTGCCAATCTCTGGATACTGTCCGCGATAAAGTTTATAGGAATGACATGGAGAAGAACTCCGCAATATACTGGACTGCTAGACACCTGATGGCTGAAAAAGCCCTGCAAATGGCTAATAAAAAAAAAAATACTTCTTCTGCTTTGCACCTGTTTAATTTAAGTCCTGCTCGCATCATTTCTTTGCTTTGGAAGAAGTGATCCAGATTCCACTATTCGACGACACGTAGAATAAAATGTATACAAATCCTACATAAATCAATCAAGACTTTACAGAGAAAGAACACAGATTAATGTCCCAAGTAAAAGTTAAGGAAAAAGTTGGAACAAGGTGATCTCGTTGACTGGCAGCAAAATGATGATAAGAAAATGCCAATCATCAGTTGTCATCAAAATCAAATGCCAATCAACATAAATTCCATTTACTCAAATATTCTAGATTCCAAAGAAATAGTAGGTTTTCATTGCGGTAAATAGTGATATGCTAGCCAAAGAACCAAATATTATTGACTTTTGTCTCTTGTCTCTTGTCTCTTGGGTGACCAGTGCGATGTGGACCTCGCTAACAGCTGCTATGAAGACTTTGTTTGAAATCCCACCGTTTTTTGTGGAAATAAAAAACCAGGCAATGAAAGCCTGTTACAGAATATATAGGCAGGTTTTTGGCAGGGCAAGCGATATGGTCATTCTACTAATCATCGCGAGATGCTTTTAAAGATCCGCTATTACAGATTTTCCTTCACATCGAGTGTTGAAAACTTTTGATTTTGATTATTCTTACAGTATCAGGTTACTTTCTAGAGAAGATTGGTTAAGATTTGATCAGTCTGGTCAACACCTCCGGTATTACACGGACGATTCCAGAATGGGTGATGGGAATGGAGCTGCGGTCTATTTTCAGACAGGAAATAACTTGGCACTATCTCTTGGTAAATGGACCACTGTTTTCCAGACTGAGGTTTATGCTATTCTTGGTGGTATTTTGGATGAGCGAATAGGTAACACTAACTTAAAAGGTGTAGGCGTCTGCTCAGACAGTCAAGCTGCTTTGAAGGCGTGTTGAGTTCTTGTGTCCTCATTTCCAAGTTGGTACTATAATATTCCTCAAGACTGGAAGAAATTTCTTCCTTGAATGATGTACTTCTGGGAATGAGGAGGTGAAGAGGCTTGTCAAATAATGCGCTTCTCTCTCTTTCATTGTCCCGAGCCTGCTGTTGGTGTTCTTTAGACACACAAGCCTTCAGTCATGGATAAGTTTCACAGCATTCATCCCTCTAGTTTGAGCTCAGTGGGTTGTCGCCAGTCTATGATTTTCATTGGCGTTCCGGGACAGAGCTATTAGTGACATGTTGCTGTGCCTTTCACGGACTTCTCTCAGGCAATTGGTTGGAGCCCTTACTGAACATTGTGGGACTACGTAATTTGGGCACTTCTTTTATAGTCTGTGAAACAATAGAAGAAACATCCATCCATCTTATTACAGATTGCTTGGGTTGTGAGGAAATTAGGTTTAGGATCATTGGTTGGAACAACAACACAGTCCAAGTCTGTGGAAGAGATGGATAATGATTGTGGAAGAGATTAGGCTATTTCCCTTTAAGGATATGGTTGGATTTGTTCGGATTGAGGTGAATCTTAGGTGGGTTAGACATGAGTCCGCTTTTTGTTCTAGACCGGGTTTGTTGTTTTGGGGGGAGGGGGGGTCCAGTGAGCTTATGGGTCCAGTGAGGCTTTGGATAGCGTAGGGTTTGGTCCATCCCCACAAACGAATAATAATAATAATAATAATAATAATGCACAGAATATAGACCACATACAAATAATAATTGTAAATATTAATAAATTATAATATAAACAGGAGCAGTAGGATTCCATCTTTTTTATTTTATTTTTATTTTTTTTTTGTCTTTTACGGTGAGGTGAAACTGAAGAGCTACCTTCACTGTTTAATTAAATTATTCAAGCAAAAGGATAGTGTTTGCCGAGATCCACAACTTGGCCAGTACACAGCTTAGTCCTTCATGAATTATTAACTTCACTCAGGCTGCTTTGGCTGGTCTGATGTCTTAAATATTAATGATTTCAATAAGCAAGATGAACTAAGAAAGGCGGCATGCACGGATGTGACACAGACGGCAAAATGAAAACTCTATAGCCTGTCTTAACGGATATTCTTATTGCTTTCTTACCAAAGCACTTCTTTTCTAACCGTCAATTTAAACTTTTTATTAATTGTTGCTAATTTATTACTTTCTCTTATTGCTCTTAAGAGGAAGTATTGCGATCCAGTCAAATTTTCGATTATCGACTATTATTCACCGGATATACACGTTTTTGAGGTCCCCTAAATCAGAAAAAGTGGCTTTTAGCAATCAGTCTTTATGTGTCTATATTCAATTTTCTTCAAACTCGGAATTTCAATAACAGATTGAATTCTAATTAATATTATTTAGATGATAGAATTATATAATAAACTTAAATAGCATTTTAGAGGAAAACATAACCCCACTCCCTCTGCCCAAAAGTGCCCTTAAATGAATTTTCTCGGAGAAATATTTCATATATATATATAAGTTGTAGCTCTTTGTATGTGTAGTTGATATGCAAAGTTTATGAGAAAATCGCAAAAAAAGTGAAGAAAAAAAAAAAAACATTCAGTAACGTGGTATTTGCGGTTGAGGAATTTTAACAGATAACCTACTGTCGGATCCCATGGTGATAAACAGAATATTAAGTGTGAACTTTCTGCAATTTTTTGGTTTTTGAGCTACGCTGCTCACATTCATGCGCGCGCGCACTTATTTGGACTCAGGAGACCTCAAAACGTGTATTTACAGGGAAAATTCTATATCACAAATTTGACAAGAATACAATGCTACCTCTTTGTAAGAGAAAGTAAAAATGGACTGTTTATGATGCTGCCCAAAGGGGAATTTCTCCTTTTACGTATATCAAAAACACAGAATCTTGTTCAAATTAAATTTTTTTTTTTTTATTTAAGATGTTTACAACTGCCAATATATGCAACAAGAACAAAAAAATATTTGTTCCATAAAAATTGAATGGAATGGAATGTTTTTTCCATAAAAGTGGAATTGTGCGCGTTGGTTAGAACGCTCACATCTTGACTTGAAGTTGTTGTGAAAATTGGCAATGCAGCGATAGTAGTCATTATGGCCTTAGCATGTACGACTGTATCTCAAGACAGCTGTCGTCATGTATTCAGATATATCAACATTCAAGCGGCCATCGACGCCTCAGACGTCTTGGCGGTTATGTGGGTCACAGTGGAAATACCTTCCTAAGCCTTGGATTAGGAATGAGAAGATAATCTGGATAGGAAGTTTACGTAGCGGGATTTGGCTAAAGTGGTGACGAAGGGAATATTTAGGTCATTGTGGATAGTGAGGTTAGAGACTTGAAGGAAGCATTGACTATGGTGCGTAGAATCTTGGACTGTAGTGATTGAATACGATACAGGTTTGTGTTTTTGGCAGTTCCATATAATTCAAGTCCGTATGTCCCCAAATAGGGCCTAGTTAAGGAATTGTATAGTACTCTTTTGTTTTAAGCGTTGTTCTAGTACTTCTTTTTAACATTCTGTAACTGTAGTTTAATTCATTTCGTTTGAATCGAGTATGAAGGGTTCCATGTTAATCGTCTGTCTAGGTGGAATCTGAGATAGCGGACTTGAGTGACAATTGGAAGAAAAATATGAATGGATTATATGGAGGAAAGGGTTTTTCGGTTTAAGGCGAAGAATATGTGCTTAGATTGTGTTGATTATAATGGATGTGAGAAGGAGAGAGAATTAGAGAGAGCGGAGTTTAGAGAAATAAACTAGATGATATGCTGAACACTGTATAATGAATAGAACACACAAACTGCAAGGGCTTTACACTGGTAATAGAGATTAGCTAACGAGAGAATAATAAAGTAAGAGACAGACTGGCTGAGTAATTAGAAAGTAGTAGATAGGTTGCTGACTGAATGCACTGTTGTTAGAACTGTCTTGAACTGTTCTGCTGTCACTCTCTCTCTATATATATATGAATTGAATTCTCTCTCCCTAGTCTGACCTAATAGGGAGTAACTAACTTTTGATTCATTTAATGTCTGCTTCTTCGCTCTTCAGATCCTATGAATCTTTAATGATTCGTATCCCATTACATTGTTTAACCTTGTTTCTCTACATTCAGAGCACTTATGAGAAGAATAGATTTGAAAATGGCACATTTTAACACAGATAAGATTCTATGTGTGCAGCAAGCGCACTTCCAGTTAACCAGTTATGTTCAAATTTGGAATTCTATCAATACTTATTAATATAATGTATGTAGTAAAAGCCATATATTACACTGAAGTGGGAAGGGAAGGGATTAGCTTAGTGGCCAGCGCGTTGGACTCCCACGCGGAGGACACGGGTTCAAGTCCAGTGTTGCCCTTATAATTTTTTTCTTCCTAGGAGCCTCTACAGCTCACTGTTCGGTGATAAGGCAGTGCTGTCTGTAAAGAAAGAACACTGTCCGAAGGCCGGCAGTGCACTGAGAATGCTCCGGGCGCCAATTACCCATAAATGTTGACGCGCCAAATTAAAAAAAAAAATAAGCTTATAAATATATAGAAACACTTGACTTGATTGATTTAAACTCAAATGTTCAAATTAAACATTTATTAGCACACTGAAATTAAAATGAGAGGGTGACGTTCTGAATGCTACAAATTCTACTGGTTGAATGCTGTAAGATGACTGATGAAACAATGCTGATCTGTCCGGAGGGGGTATTTTAGAAATATCTTTCTAACGATCTTCAACTTGGGTCCTTTGTCTAAGGATATCATTGACCTCAAATTAATAGTCCCTAACAGATTCTAGTATAACGCAGCCACTAGTGCCATCTAGGAGAAAAAGCAGGCACCTCAAGTTCTCCTCGTGGCCGCTGGGAAGCGCTAGTGGGGTAAATAGCAATGAATTTTAAACAAATGACCACATACAAAATATTAAGGCATTGGTAAAAAAGAAAACATTAATGGGAAGTATCGGTAACTTAGTATGTGAATTAATCGGTAACTTTACCGAATTTGGCTCTTAATTTCTACGGTATTTTTTTCGAAAATAAAAGATATTTGTATCTGAATTATTTTCGCTGGACGTGTAATGTAATGCTGTGAGTTAGAGTATGATCAATATCCCAGTATCCAGTATGTGGATGATGTGCAAAAAAAAAACACTGTTCAAAGTTGTATAGCTATTTGAGAAACTTTTTCGCTTTATTATTACATCTGGGTGTAAAGATTTTGATTATCAGATTGTAATAACGAGTCACTACAATAGAGTTTTTCTATATAATATACATATATAAGATGAGTATATATATTACCAGTTTGGTACTGAACTGCTAAATTCTACTGATGTTTAATTACGTCTAAAATACAATCGGGTATAATGGGGTGACATTAATCATGAGATTAACACGTTCAATGGAAACCATTGAACAAGTTCCATCCAGTGTTCCAAACTTATCCTATATCCCATTATTATGGCACAGATCAGTGGAGAAGATGTGCTAGCTACTGCCTCCTTTATATATTACTGTAAACCAGTAATATGATTTTACATTAACCACAAAATCCGTTATACAGATATACTCTCCTCTCTCTCTCTATTATATCATTTACTTACAATGCCCACTGTGATGTTCTTGGACGAGTTTAGCTTATTTCTCATATAATACGAGTTCCAACAAGTTCTGGTCAAGAGAACTTGTTCTCTCTATTTTTTTAACAAAATTCTTTTCTGTTCACCACTCCCTTTTTTCAAATTGGGCTCAAAATGTTCATTTTTTTTTTTAATTTTTTATTTAGCCGAATTTTAAATATTTTGTTATACAAAAACTCTGGCGCATACAAAATAAAGCCGAAATTGGCACGATCGTCAATAATTTTATTGTCTTGTTTTACTACCCTGTAATAGCAAGAGAGAATTACATCAGCAAGAGAGAGCAGACAGACGAGAGAATTAAGAGAGAGAAGACAGACCCTCTCTGGTACTCCCTGACTTAAGCAGGCTAGAGTGGGAGAACCTGTATATAAGCCAGTGAGAATCTACATAATTATTCTATATCATCTATCCTGTCTATCAGATTTCAACCATATACATAGCATCGTGTCATTCTCTACTCGCATCACCTTTTATTCTATAAATCATTACAAGTCCAGTGCAGTTTGTGTAAACTTATAGCTATATTATAACAGTGTCTTCATATCTCGTCTAATTAATCAAACCTAATTTCTCTCCTCATCAACTCCATTATAAAGTGATAACAAAAATTGACGTAAATCTTTTGAAAATTGTCTCAAAATCTCCAAGAAATTAAGTAAATGTACTCTAACTTTGAAGACAAACTACTTAGGAGTTTAGGAACTACTTAGGATTCATTGAACTGTTCAGCAGCTTTTTCGATCTCTTGCCGTATGATATAGTTTCGCCCGTTTGGTCTAGTAGAAGAGACTTTCTTGCTTGGATTATCCAGAAAGTGCGCAGTAAGTTAGCGAATGATTTGGACTGATTCATTTCTGGGGCAAACTAATCAGTTTTCCCATTCACTTATACGCGACAGTTCTTTAGTGGGCAACACTCTCACCTTTTATTCTATAAAATCATTATAAGTTCAGTGCAGTTTGTGTAAACTTATAGCTATATTATAACAGTGTCTTCATATCTCGTTCAATTAATCTAACCTAATTTCTCTCCTCATCAACTCCATTATATACCCTCTACATAACTATCAGTGACACATATCACGACTTATTTTTGAAAAGTCACATGATTCATTGTCTAGTTGGCTTCCAGCCGCCCTGCACTGGTAATATTTATGGTTTTTGTGACCCTGTTCTCATCTACTTTCTCTGTAAATTGCAATAACTAACGTTAATCTGTCCTGTATATAAAAAAATAAGTTTCAAGTCATAATAATAGCGAAATTATTATAAATTTGAGTTAATTGCTTTGATTTTATTTTATTTTATTTTTCAAATTTTTGCCCTGAAATGAGTAAATGGAAGTGTTTGATTACTGAAAGAATTACGGACTAAGTTTAAATGTTTTAAACCATCACCAAAAGTCAGAATCAGAGGCGGCAATATGCACGATTTTGTAATACGTCAGTTTCAATTTTTTTACTAAAAAATATTCATCTTTGGATTACGAAGTAACCAGTGTTGAAGGAATTTTAGCTTTTCACACTGAAGCTTGTACAAACAAACCTTTTTAAGGATTCCGGAAGTAGCTAAGAGAATTTCATTTGAAAAGACGAAACTAAATATGATACCTATCGCAGATAATGTTATCGCACCATATTTATAGAAAATATAATGCAATCATTGTCCCAAATACCGTTTTTATCAGTTTTAATTGATGGCAGTATAATCAAGGCTCAGTCAAAAGTTTTTTTATTTTATTTTTTAAATTAAGGTGCATCAACATCTATGGTTGATGGTGCCCGGAGCCTTCTCAGTGTACTGTCGGCTTCCGGACAGTGTACTCTCGTTACAGACAACACTGTTCATCACAGGACAGTGAGCTATAAGGGCTCCTAGAAAGAAAAAGTCTAAGGGTAGCACAACTGGACTCGAACCTGGGTCCTTCGCGTGGGAGTCCAGTGCGCTAACCACTGAGCTAATCCCTTGCCGGTACACAATCCAAATTAATTTTTATTTTATTACAAATAACAAATATTATACAAAGAAAACAAATATCTGGTGTAACACAACCAAACCAGATTTTTTCTGTTTTTACAGATATCACAAATTTGACAAATTTTTCATGACAACGCTGCCCATCCCAACCAGTAATTGCATAATTGGTTATGCAATTTAAAGATTTAAAGTCTTCAATCTTAGCTCACCCACATTCTATCTATAACAAATATAGTGATAAGTATTTAAATGAGCAGCTGTTCAAAAAAAAAAAAAAAAAAAAAATTTATAAGAACCGGCGCACTTTTTGGTTAATGGATTTTGTTTTCGGATTAAAATCTTAGAAGACCGGTTAACTTTGACGCTTTCTTCAAGCTGTAAAAAAATTAGTTTTCCTAACAAATATTTCAGATAAATATGATTATGTTATTGGTGTCGCCAGAGTATGCAAGTTTTAAAGAAAAATAGCGTTGTACCATTTTGTTGAGAAACTTAATTATAAAAAAAAAACTAGTAAATTCATATTTCGTCGAATTAAATGTAATACACCAGGCGAATTATTGTACGTATTTAAATTTTACGCCATGTTTTTTAAATTATTCAACGCAATGCTGGATATAATATAGCTGTACGGGAATAATTACTCGTACGGCTATAAAGTATTTTTGCGTATTCTTCAGAAATCTCCCTAAATAAATTCCCTTACTATGTGGCAGTTATCTAATATAGTAGACCTCTGCAGATCCATATAAAAATTGTCATCGATTGATAGCGATTGAATATTCCTTTTGAAAGAATTACGTCTATGAATGGACAGGACAATACCGATGATGCTAACAGCTTCCAGTTTCCAAATTTGCTTTATTTCATTGGAATGCTGGCACATACTTCTGAATTTTGTCATTGTAAGTTGATGACCCAGTTGGACCCAGTTTGGGTTCAGAGGCAGAATGGGCCACAAGAGAAGCACTATTTGTAATGACAGTTCTTTTACAGAAGTGTCTTTTGCAGATTTCCGAAAGGCCTTTGATAGGGTACAACATACGAAGCTAATAGATGAGCTGAAAAACATCAATTTAGACAAAAAAAAAGACATTGAAATCATCAAGTACATATACTGGAATCAGACAGCAGTAGTAAAAGTCAAAGAAATAGAGACAAACAATATGAGCGGTCAGGCAGGGATGCGTCTTATCACCAACGCTTTTCAATGTGTACTCACAAGTTATGTTCTGGAAATCCTTATGGGAACAAAAAGAAGGGATAAGAATTAGCGGCGAAACAATGAACACCATACGATTTGCAGACGATACAGCAATTATGGCGGCAAGTATAGAAGAGCTACAAGCCCTACTGGATGCAGTTAACAGCGAATCCATACAAATGGGACTAGACATCAATATTGATAAGACCAAATTTATGATAATATCAAGGAGACCTACAGGTAAAACACAACTAACCCTACATGGACAACAAATACAAAGAGTGGAAAAATATATACCTAGGAGCTCACATCCACTCCGTAATTGGATCCAGACCAGGAAATTCGGATAAGAATAGAAATAGCAAAGCCAGTATTCATAAAATTCAAACTGCTATTATGTAATAGAAATCTAAATATTCAACTCAGATTGAGGTCCTGTTGGTTGTTACTTATAATCCGATCAGGCTATTATTCTGTGCTAGCCTTTGATAGACCTGCTTGGCAACGTTGTCGTACCTAGCTTTATAAAGGGTCTGTACCCCTATAGGGTTTTTCTTTAGCTCTTTTCCTCCTTCTCTTTCTGAAGTCGATGGCTTCTTCTGGCGATGTGAGCGCAACTCAAGACCGGGCCCAATGGTGTGTTGGGGAGGAGAGGGGTCTGTACTATGGCTTGACAATTTCAAGTCATTTGTTTGAATCATTTCATTTCCCGACTATTGTTATAATAGAACATAATACTGAAGCCGCTTCCTGATTTCTGTTGTTAAATAAAATGCTAGGCCTATATTTGCATAATTAGAGCGCAAAATATTTATATAAAAAGAAGAAATATTGTTTTATTTATTGTGCTTTCCAAAAAAAAATAATATTTTAGAAGGCATAATAAAGCATTCATAAAATGGTAATGATGTTACAACTGACTTAATTTACATACTAATTAATGTGCGTAATTGCGGTGTTAATAATTACAGTAGCTCATTGTACGCCAACAGTGGAATACAACGCTGAATAGAAATTCTACAAGAGCCTCAAGAACACGATCGCTTTGAATCAAATAACTGTTTTACATAAAGTTCAAAGTATTTTGTGATGTTGATTAGTCCTTTACTTGCTAATTAATATATAATAGTATTTAGTAGTTTTGAAACAATGGTGACCTAGATCTTATAGATGTGTGGGCCTAAAAACTGCGAGATCTCTGCGGAGGTCCAGCAGAATAATTGCAAAGAGTGTTACTACGCTACGCATCACACTAGACGCATCACACTTCGCACCACACTATATGCACTCCTGCACAAACTCCAACATAACCTCACTCCTTCCCCCAAAAGTGCCCTTAAATGCATTTTTCCGGAAAAATGTTTCAAATAAAAATTGTAGATCACAATTTGAGTAGTTTATATAACAAGTTTAAAGAAAATCGTTGGAGCCATTTTCGAGAAATATGCAAAAAAGTAAAAAAAATAATTTAGTAAAGTGGTACTTCCGGTTGAGGAATTTTGACAGATAACGTACTGTCGGATCACATGGGGATACAACAGAATAACGAGTTTGAACTTTCGGCGATTTTTGGTTTTTGAGCTACGTTGCTCACATACATACACATACATACGTACATACATCCATACATACATACTTACATATACACCCACACACACAGACTATTTGCTAAAAACCACTTTTTTTGGACACACAGTACCTCAAAACGGAAATTTCCGGTGAAAACTCGATATCGAAAATTTGACACGATTACAATACTTTCTCTTACTAGGAGAAAGATAAAGTAGTACGCAAAATCATAGGAAGCTCAAACGTGGATATTCCGTTTAGGTATCTAGAAGCTGTAGAGGCTTCTTTGAAGCTAGAAATCTTTTTCCTAGAGGCCTCTAGAAATCTGTGAAGTTTCGGTCAAACTCCAAACTCCACAAACCGGAAGTTTAGGCCATTGGCCGTTTTGACGCAAGAGAAGTAAGTGTAAGTACTTGATGCCGTATATTTCTCTATTCCACAATCACACTGAGCTATTTATCAAATTTAGCTTTTTTGGATGAATCCTGGATACATTGTGGTTAAACCTTAGTCGAATTTGTCCTGTTGTGAGAAAATGCAAACAAAGGCTGTTTGGGAATATTATTTTGGATTTCTCCATACTCCTTGCCTCTATTTTATAATGACCTGTTTTACATTATCTGCCATTATATGAAGACACTGCCTCCTGTTTTCATAATTCAAGTCACTTAGGCATACGAATGGAATGTTGTCCCCTTTTAGTGTGACGATTTTCGCTAATTTATCATCCATTTCATTAAACCTTGTAGTCTTTGCCCACTACATCGTACTATACTAGAACCGTAACCGTATTGACACATAGAAACTAATGTTCTTTTATTGTATAGTATCAAACAAATGCCTACTAGACCGTTTCATACCGAGCCAACACCGTAGCGTGCTATGATGGTACCCTCAACAATTTGTAGGAGGAACATGTTGCAGGTACCGGCTCGCTACCAAACCGGTATGTGCGGACGGAACTCTACGTTGTTGTTGCCTATGCTTCCCATTTTAACCGCGACAAGGCGTCCGCGTGAACACGAAAATGGAAAATGTACTACAACCGATAGAACAGAAACCAAACAGGTACGATATGGTTATCATACGTGTTATATACGGGTATGGAACACTGTTGATCCGTTACAGTGGGCATAAGATAGTGATCGGAGTGCCTGACACGTTCCTATTACGGTCCTAGTATATAGCACGGTATAGTGGGGCAGAGACCTTTATTCCTAGGTGTCCTTTTTATCCATGCCAATTGTAATTTACCTGGGCGGCAATTAAATGCCCGAGAGAGAAAATATATACAGGAAGTCCCAAAGTATATGGATAACGACTTTTTCTCGGAAACTAAGATAGATGGAAAAAACTAAAAAATACGTTGTTAGAAATCCAAATTTAATTTGCAAATTTGTTTTGGTGCTTTGAGAAGCGAGATGCAGGCACCAACTTCATTTTTCAAGTGGGGAGGTGTGGTTTTTATTTAAGAAATAGATTCCTCTATTTTCGTAAGAAAAATTTACTGTAACGGTTTTTTTTCTTTGAGCGATATTTTACAAGTTATAAATGAAAACATGATTTTTATAAGAAATTTCAAAATGATATTATAATAGTTTTTTGATTGAATAAGAAGAAAAGTACTATTTTATTATAAATTTTACTCCTCATTAATTACAGATCTTGCTCGAACTGGCCCCCACCATTAGAGATGTATTTCTTTGGTCGTAAGGTAATAATTGGCGGGAAAAAGCATGTTATGCATCTCTAATGGTGGGGGCCAGTTCGAGCGCAAGTATCTGTATTAATGATGAGTAAAATTGTGATAATAAACTAGTACATTTTGCTTCTTGATTCAAGTCAAACACCAACCTGTTATAATATCATTTGAAATTTCTTATAAGATCATGTTTTGCATTCATACTTGTTAAAATATCGCTCATAGAAAAAAACGCGTTCTATTGACATTTTTGGAAAAAAAACATCAATAAAAAAAAAAAAAACAAACACATACATACAATATAATATATATTTCTTAAATAAAAAACTGGGGTGGGGCACACCGCTTGCCTAATTTGAAAAAATGAAGTTGGTGGCTGTATCTCGGTTCTGGAAGCACCAAAACAAATTTGCAAATTAAATTTGGATTTCTAACAAACAAAAACTACGGGGATACGTATTTTTTAGTTTTTTTCTAGCTATCTTAGTTTCTGAGAAAAAATCGTTATCCATATACCTTGGGACACCCTGTATATGGTGGTGGATTATACCGAGAGAATCAAGTATAATTGTCTCAGCAATCTCCCACAGAAAGTCTTGGTCAATTCTCAACTGGTCAAAAAAAAAATTCACTTCGTGGTCTTAGGTATCGCCGCCTCTCTACTCCCAAACCAGAGTCCCTTCACTTGAAACTCTGAACACGTATCAATACTTCTAATATTATGTCGGTGCTAAAAATCATATAGTATACAGAAGTGGTACTTTAGAGTTAAGCATAAACGCTTCGTTCCCCCAAGAAACCCCCAAAAAATCAATTTTCCCATGAAAATGGTCCAAATAAATAAATGATGTAACAACCCAACACACCAGCCGAGCAGAGCCGAACGCTGCCGATGAGTACCGAATACGCCCCCTCCACCTGTACACCAGCCGAGCAGGGCCGAACGCTGCCGATGAGTACCGAATACGCCCCCTCCACCTATCTACAAACCTATACACCAGCCGAGCAGGGCCGAACGCTGCCGATGAGTACCGAATACGCCCTCCAGATATCTACAAACCTATACACCAACAGAGCAGAGCCGAACGCTGCCGATGAGTACCGAATATGCCTCCCCAGCGCTCTAGAAACATATATAAGGAGTCACACAATGCAGACTCGAGCGGAATTCGACAAGAACAGCCGGGCCCTAGTGCGCTAGCAATTCTATGTAGTTGGGAAGAACTAAGTATATGCTGAACTCTAACTCTCCCTCAAGAGGACGTTTTCAACCTTGGGAGGAACTAAGGAAAGAATTTAATCACCACCATTAAATAATCACTAAATGTCATTTAAAGAAACCTTCTAAGTGTGCATTTTTTTTCTTTTACTAGGATCCCATCTTAGCCATACTCTAAAAATGTAACTACTACAGCTTAGCTTCTGCTCAGCTGAGTTGTTATAACGATATATATTTATGTGTGTAGATAGTATACAAAGTTTTCAGAAAATCGTGGTAAAACCTTGACAAAAAAACAGTAAATCGCACGTCCGGTTGTTGGATTTTAATTTGAAACCTTATAGCAGAGATGGAAGTAGCTAAACAGGAATATCCAAAAAATCTGAGCTTCCTTCAATTTTTTCGTCTTTAATTTTTACGTACGCAGCAGGGAAGCTCAAAAAAAACAACATATATTTCCGGTGATAACTCAATTATGATAATTTGACATGATCCATTTACAAGTAAGAGAATGGTAAG
>JAAEAF010012789.1:0-19210 GCA_011037195.1 Triatoma infestans
CGAAAACTTTAAACTTTGGTGGTGGGGGTAACCTGAAATGTTTACTCGGGAGTCTTAGGTTGCTATTCGCTGACAGTTCAAGAGTCAAAGTGAATTATGTCGGCTTTATAAACTGTATAGAATAAGAGCTCATTCAGGTTGGAATATCCAGTGGACTACCAAGTTTAAGAATACATTTGGGAGATGGACATCAGACAGTAGAGAAAGGAAAATAACTGGAAAAGTCTAAAAATAAAGGATGACAAAAATGATAGGTATTCTTTCTTAAGCAAGTGTTTAAAAATATAGTAATGCACGAGGTTCATCCAGTGAGTAAAGATACAAAGAATTATAAAGCAAAAAATGTTCAGAGAATAAGAAGAGTACAGCATACTATCACTATCTTAACCCTTGGCGAGAAGTATATATTTCAGCGGAATAGGTCTGGAAGACCGCCATGTTAAAGGTTTCTCTTTGCAGACATTAGTGCACGAAAAATAGGCCGCCCACGGGGACCTGTTTTGAATAATGAAAACATGTTTTCACATCCCGATTTGTAAATCGACGTTAACATCAGCGCACTTATCAAAGCTTTTATCTCAAGCTCATCAGTAAGTCGAAAATTTGATTTTTGATGGGACTCTGCTGCGTTATGAAAGTATTCCAATTTCTCATTCATTGGTCCACTTTACTATTTCTTTTATGTTGGTGGTATCAAAAAGTAAATTCCAGATTTCCTCGCTTGATGCACATTCACCTAGAGCTTTCGCGGGTGCTAATAGGCCAGGTAAACCTTTGCTAATGTTGTGAGCAGGTGTTCGCTGCACGGCGCAAGGTTGTTTTGATCTCCATTCAAACCCGGATTTACCGACCAATTTTTCAGACAGATGCTGCTGAAGTGTCGCATTAGCTAATTCAGAGCTTAGCTCTTCTTCCAGCTCGTCATTGCTTGCGCAGCTGGAGGTGTGAGATTCTTCCTCATTGCTTACATAATCTGGGTCGCCTTCAGAATCGGAAATTATATCTCCTAATATATCATCATCTTCAGATTCCTCGTCTAATTTTCGTAAATATGCCTCAATTTTCGAATTATAATCCGGATCGCTTGGATAAAAAACGTATGTCTTGAGAAGCCATTTTAGTAATTATTTACAAGCCGGGCCCCAAGATATCTAGGGGAAAATGACAGTACAATAACTTAAAATAAAATAAACAGAACAACTTAAAAATAAATAATTACTCGAAAAGAAGTACACGGTCTGACATACCTATAAATTACTTACCAAATAGAAGTAGCGGTCTTTGCAGGTTACCAAAAAACCCTTTAAAAAAAAAAATTTGGTAATGTAAACTCACACCTAAACTTATGGATAACCAATAAGAAGGTATTCAAGTTCACAAAGCGGAGTGCCTTTAAGGAATGCCAACTTAATAGTGAGAAATTTTTCTAGCGGTCTGAGAGACCTATACTTCCTGCTAAGGGTTAAGATGGCATCACTTTAAACCATTTGTTTGACCTCTGTTTCAATACATGTATATATATATATCTATTAATGAATTATCCTACGTTGGCAACTTTACTAGATATCTGTACTTGGGGAGTAGTCAGTATAGGGTTTATTGATTTCTCTAATTACTCCTGAAGACTTAAAACAATACAGTGTCAGAGCATGAGGAAAATTTAAACGGATTATTTAGTTGGGGGAGTATTTTTATATAATTATAATATTTAAAAAAAAAAAAAAACAAAAAAAAACACAACATTATCATATTGCGAGTTTTCCGTTAAGCGCAGTATTCCGCCATGCTTTATTCATTCGTGTTCCGCTTTATATATGAATTATTATTCATTTTGCATATATTTCACATCCACTGTGCCCCCATATTCTGCACATGAATTACCTGATTATGTATGTATTTTATGATTCAGCAGAATTTCATTTTATACCGTTTATTTTTTTTTTTATTAATATTCTGTGTTCAATTACAAAAAAACAAAACATTCAAAAAAGTGATGTCGTGACGTTTTATGAAGATTGGTTAATTCATGTATTCTATGATGTGTGTGGTGTGTGTTTCCTTTTTCAAATGAACATACAGAATCTTTTGTATTTGGAACTGTGTTAGGCATAATAAGATAAAAAAAAAAAAAAAAAAAAAAATCTGGTGTGAAACACTCGAAATGACTTTCACTTACTGCTATTAATATAATTATATATGTTATCGGCAAAGTATGAAATTTATCGCGGACGAGCCCCCCCATTTATTTTATTACATCCCGATTTCAAAAAATATTTTTTATAGTAATCATTTAAAAGTTAAATTATTTTACTTAAAGTACCAGAACTATTGAAACACTATCTGGAATACCATCATTTATTATATTGAAACACTACAATAGAATTTTCACCACATTAACAAATGAATAATTGGGGAATATTTTTCAAATACACAAAATTTATCATAAGAAATATAATCTGGTATCTGAGTATAAATCACGCATGGTATTAATCTGGTATCTGACTATAAACCACGCATAGTATTATATGAAATGCCTAGGCATTCTATACAATGCCTGGAATTTCATACTTTGCCGGTAACATATATAAAAAAACAAATTTAAAAAAAAAAAAATTTCAAATTTAACTAATTTTCCTTACGTAAATAAAGTTGTGGGGAGTACAAGTATCTACCCAGGCAAGTAGTAGAAGCGATTACATTTTAATCCAGTAGAGAGAGCGCCACTCTCAACACTCAACCAACCCGATTTCATTCTTTCCAGAAACATGTTTGATATGACTTTTAAAATATATTTTTATCTGTGCACTTTGCATGCCCAAGCTTACAGGAAATCATGTATGAAGATTTACTAATTATGTTGTGATTCTAATGATAATTTAAACAATTTTTTTTCCTTTTTTTTTGTCTTGTCCAGCTTTATAATATTTTCAGAATAATTATAATTTATCAAATCTAAAGAATTTATTAGATAAACAGAATTCGGAACAATTCAAAACGAATTTACAGTTTTTTTTTTTTTTTAAACTCGTTAATATTAAGAGCTTTTTTGTTGTCAGAGTAGCAGAAACGTTAAATATAAATAAAAGTACATTGAGAATATGAGTGTTTTTTAATTTAAGGCGCGTCAACATCTATGGTCATTGGCGCCCGGAGCCTTCTCAGTGCACTGGCGGCTTCCGGACAGTGTTCTCTCGTTAAAGACAACAGTGTCCATCACTAGACAGTGAGCTGTAGAGGCTCCTAGGAAGAAAAAAATCTAAGGTTAGCAGAGCTGGATTCGAACCCGGGTCCTCCGCCTGGGAGTCCAGTACGCTAACCACTTAGCTATTCTCTTCCCTATGAGTGTTATTTTATTTTAGTTTTGTTAAACTGTAACATATTTTCTCTGAAATAAGTTTGTCAATCTTTCAACTTTTATTCTATTTGTAGATGTCTTAAGCTCCATCTGTAAATATTCTATAGTATTTAAACAGATGTTTTAAATAAAATAAATAACTAAATAAAACATAATTTTTCTTTTTATTTGTTTCAGGTTTGACATAGTTTTTATTACGTAGATATAATTTGCACATGTGGGTGAGTTTATTATATTAATCTTTTATACTGAACTGAATATTTATTTGTTATGAATATGAATTTCTTATAAATAGTTGGCAACATGTATTGAATATGAATAATTAAGTACAAAAATATTTGATAATACAATTAATACGAGGGTCATTGAATAAGTAACGAGACAAATCGCGCTGTAGCTCAAAAATCTATTTATTTAATCAATACAAAACTTTGGCTTCTTTTCAAGATAGTCCCCAGTAACATTTACACACTTGTCTCATCGTTCTTCTAATTTCTGTGCTTCTGGTATTGCGTTGCCATTTTTGCACCTGATTTTTAACTTCTTCATTGGATTGAAAATGTTTCCCACGTAGAGCCTCTTTAAGGGGTCCAAACAAATGGAAGTCAGATGGGACGAGGTCGAGGCTGTAGGGGGGATGTGGAAGGATTTCCCACCCCACTTTAACTGATTTGAAACCTGGTTCCTTTGTGGGCGTCGGTAAGTTGTCTTGGAACCCATCTCGCACAAGTTTTTTGTATTGCAGCTTATTCTGAATAATGTTATGGACAGTTTCATCATCACTCGCGTACACTTTCTTCATCTATGAGTTCAACAGTAATACGCTTGTTGTCCAGAATTAACGGGTTAATGCGAGATTCGAGGGAGGAAGTTGCAACATCAATCGGTCGTCCACTTCGTTGCTCGTCACAGACACTTACACGGCCACTTTAAACCGTTCTACCCATTTGTGAACGTTCGAATGGTTCAAACAATTATTCCCCGTACACTTTCAACATTCTTTCGTGGATTTCACTATCTTTGATACTCTCTGCAACTAAAAATCTAATCAGTGAGCGATGTTCTTCCGGCCAGGCTGAGGTTTATGCAATTCTTTGCTGTATTTTGGATGAGAGGGTGCGTAACACTAATTTAAAAGGTGTCTGTATCTGCTCGGATAGCCAGGCTGCGTTGAAGGCGCTTAATTCATGTGTCTTCACTTCCAGATTGGTGTTGGAATGTTCTAGAAGACTGGAAGATCTTTCTTCATTAAAGGATATGCTTCTGGTCTGGGTTCCAGGTCATATGGGAATTTTTGGGAATGAGGAGGTGGATAGGTTTGCCAAATTAGGTGCCTCTCTCCCTTTCATTGGTCCAGAGCCTGCTGTTGGTGTGTCTTCTGACACATGTTGTCGGGCTTTCAGACGTGGATGACCTCACAGCACTCATCCTTATGGATGAGTGCAGTGGGTTGTCGGCAGTCTAAAATGCTCATTGGGGGCCCGGACGGAGCTTTGAGTAGTGGGGTCCGATGTCTTTCACGGACCTCCCTCAGGTATCTGGTTGGATCCTCACTGGGCATTGTGGTTTAAGGAGACATCTCTATATAATGGGACTTGTGCCTGACCCTTTTTGTAGAGTTTGTGAAACTGAGGAGGAAACACCCATGCATTTGATGACGAATTGTTTGGGTTGTGAGGAGATTAGGTTTAGGACCTTCGGCCGGAATTGAATGTCGGTAGAGGATCTTAAGCTGTGTCCTTTTAAGGTTTTGGTCCGATTTGTTCGATCTGTTGTGAAACTTAGATGGGTAAAACCTGGGCCTGGATTTTCATTCTAGTCCCAGTGGTAGGTATTCTTTAGGGGTAGCTATATGGGCCCGAGGGGGCTTTGGATAGCGTAGGGTTTACCTCCCTCCCCTTTTGGGAATAATAATAATGTTCTTCCGACGTGTGCAATGCTCGAGCGGATTCGCCATTGTTAACTGAATACAATTGAGGTTATGCTTATTAAATACTTTCGAGCAGCTGATGTACTTATTGAATGACTTTCGTCTAACAATGAAAACTATATGGATCCGCAGAGCTGGCGAATATCAGTGATATTTTCCATGATAGCCTGCTTCTTTTCGTGGTCTTCGACTCCGTGTGTATTGACTGTATCAACGAAATTTGTTCTATGCGAGTCTATGTTATCACACTGTGTTGACAAAACATCTTGATGATGGGCGAACGCTCAAAACCGACCGATGGCCAAAGAAGCTGGCCTATCACGGAACATATCTCTGATATATACATATGTATGATAATAATAATAATAATAATAATAATAATAAATAATTAAATTATCATTCACACATTAGAAAACCAAATAAATAAGAAAAATTCATTTCTAAACATCATCATCATCATTTTCTAAACAAAATTTATTATAATATGCATTTTGGAATTTTCTCGAAAGCGGCTACAAATATTTTCTTTAAGTCGGGAATGTTAACTGATCAAAAATGAAAAGTGATTAAGATAAAAACTTTTTTGTGTGACATTTTTCCCGGAAAAATTATTTTTAGGGGTATTTTGGTGGACTAGTCAGTTTGGAGTAAATTAAATTGCCGCCTACAAGCTTTGCTGGTTGAGACAGAGGGCGCTGCCATACGCTATACTTAGGTATGCTTAGGTACACCTACCACCTTTTGTATTGTCAATTTTATACACGTGTTAATTGCATTAACAAAAAAGCTGTGAGTGTTTCACACCAGATATTTTTTTTTTTTTTTTTTTTTTAATGTGACAGATTGATCTGCCAGCTTTTTATTTCGAATAAAGTAGTATAATATTTTCAAGGGATGAGATATATATACATGAGTGCGTTGAACAGTTGAACATATGTGTATCTTGTTTATGACATGAGGGTGTTGTATTGGAATCAAATGTCTTGGTATCGGGAGTTGAAGTGAGGAGTAAGTGATTGTTAGTTAGAGAATTTTAGAGAGTTGTTATTCGAAATACGTACCACTGATTTAAGAAAATAAACTATATTTTAACAAATAATTTAAAGTGTTTTGAAATAGAAGAACTAAGATGCACAATTATAAATGAATATAAGAATTATGAAATGATTCTTAAATATTAAAGAAATAGTGTTTAAAACCTTGAATAGGGACGCGCTCGCGATGTGTGAAACTTAACTGCTTGATTACTCGAACTGACGTGAACTGCTGTCTAACTGACTGATGAATCGTAACTGATCTTCTTTCGTACTGGCACTTAACTGGTCTCGTACTGGTTGTGAACTGATGTGATACTAATGGGTAACTGATCCCCTCCTCCAGTGGAGCGACGTTTATATTTGCATCACTCACACATCGGCTGATGTGTAAGTACGTGCCACACTAAGATATCTCTCGTAGTATATTGGCCTCGGTAGTTAACAAAGGCTGTTTTTGGCCGGGGTGACGTTGCTTGTTAACAGATGGTGGCCAGGTGGCCTCTTGAGTGTACATTGACCTTTGTATGAAAGGAATACAGGCCAGGTGTTGCGGCGGTTCCCTTGACTGTATATTGACCCCTGTTTGAGAGGGTTTTGCCGGCGGTTCTTTTAACTGTGGATTGACCTTGTTTGAAAGGGTTTTGCCGCGGTTCTTGACCTGCAGATAGCGGCTGGCTGGAACCACTAGTTATAATTTTTAAATTTATTTATTATTTAAAAATTATATCTTCTTTCTTCTTGCCGTCACATCACAGTGTACAGTCGTTAATTTATGAACGGACAAACACAGTTAAGTCAAAGTTGTTAATATTCTGTTTAGTTATCCATAAGGAGGTCGGACACAATGTACATATTCTGATTTTAAAAACATTTTGTTTGCTCTCTAACAGGGGAACAGTTTTCTTGAGTGTAATTGTAAAATGAGTTATTACATTCATATGACTTTTGACTTAGTGGAATTTGGAACAGGTTTCACAGCTGGGCAAATAAACATATTTTTTTAGACGGTAATATGGGATAGATAACCATACAATAAAATTAATTACTTCAACTTTAAGCATTCGTTTAACTTGAATGAATACAGTACCATTTAAATTGTTAATTGAAAATTATTTCCCACTTAAGGAATGATAATTTTATAAAAATAATTGTTATGATCTCACAGAAGGAACTAAACAATAGTTACGTTAAAGTTAACTTAACTCAGTTAGACATCATACTCTGTAGAAATATTATAAACTAAACTAGAATGTATCAAGTTGCTTTCATTATAATTGAAAATTTTGTTGTGGGGGGGAAAAAAAGGGAAATCTAAAGTTTTATACGCGGATGAAACTTTAGACTTTAAATAGTTTCAAAGTTTACCGTTATGATCACATATAATATATGTAAAATTTTCCAAAGAATCCTTATTAAAGATAAACTAATTAAAAAACTTACAAAAGTTTTGAAACTTTTAACAGTTTTCTCATATTATTTACGCAATATGTTTTGAATTCAAAATAATTTAAGTTACCATGTAAGAAAAGACTGGAGGGAGTTTAATAAAAAAAATCATAATAATTTGGCATTATATGGTAAAATAGTTGAAAATCTCTGTGAAGCTAAAAGATTTCTACTATTCCTATATTATTATTTTCATTATTATTAATGATGGGTGCCCCAAGGCGCGAGATCTAAGTGGATCTTGTCATCCTAGGGGAAAAACTACCATTCTTAGAAGACTCTCCCAGCCCAACAATCTGCCGGTCTGTCTATATTACCTTAATATATCCCTGAACTCCAACTCTCCTAAGCATTCTCTTGAGAGTGTTGCTTTCCCAAATTTGCGGAAACTAGTCTTGTCGAAACAGGGACTAGATGGTGGTACACCGTTTTCCTGACTCCATCGTCACAATTCTGACATAAAGGACTAGACATCCTGCCTATTTTGTACAAATCCAAGCGTGGCTAGTCAGTACACTTACCAGGACTTTCAATTGTATGCTACTCGAGGAGAGAAGATTCTTCATATCTTCTTGTCCTATATCTTTTATAAATATTTTAGCCTGAATGCACCCCATCGTGTCCACATTAGCACGGCTAATGCTGGCTCGGGACCACAAAATGGCAATGTGGATCCCACTTTAGCCAACTCGGTCCGCCCTCTCAATACCCTCCCTATAACCGCATGTCCGAATAACGTGAAGAGCTTCACCCCGCTCCTCTTAGCGACGCCATTATGTCTTCTCCTACATTCCGCCCCCTAGTTTTAAGTATGGCTTATTTAAAGCCTTTAATGCAGCTTAACTATCAAAAAGCAAAAGAAGATGCTAACACTTTAACTTCTTCCTGCCCTCTTCCACCATGCACCAGCATTCAATGATACCAATAATCTCAGCTTGGAAAACAGTGGACGTACCTCCTAAAGCCACAGAACTTCTTGTACAGCCCCTGCAACTAAGTTCTTGCTCCAGAGAGACCAGTTTCATTTGGTCTGAAGCCATAGAGAACAGCAAATAATGCAGTACTTTCCTCCATTAACCATTTGAGAGTGTCCTTTCCCATACTGTAATACTAATCGCATAACCTCTCTTGAATCCTATTAAGTGTAGTGTGTAATAGAAACATTAAGTTGAAGTAAACTCTCTTACTATTCCGAAACCAGTCCGGAATAAATGAAATATGCATGCTACGATGGATAAAATATCAGATTCAGCATTGCCGGACACCCATCCACATTTACAACAATTACATTGTTATTATAAGAAAAAAATAATTTTATTAATAATTATTTATTTAATTAATATATGAATCGAAAGTTTCTTAATGAAACAGGAAATGCTAGAATCAACTTCTGAAATAATTATCGCTTCTGATATAATATATTTAAATATATATATATATTTTTTTTTGATGAATTAAGAATTAAAAATATAAACTAAAATACTAGATTTTCTAATTCATCTTTCTGAATAATTAATACAAGTCTCTGTGTTATAATTAATACAAGTTTCGTGAACTAACAAGTTATAGTTTAAACTAGTTGTAACCAACCATATTTCACTTAAGTTCAACACAGTATTCAGTTGCCAGTGACAAGCAGTTTCTCTTCTCCTAGGGTCTTCGCTTCTCTTTGATATTAGTTTCAGTTTCAACTTTACTAACGACAATTTTCTTTATATACATTAATTAATATTTTATTATTAATTATTGTTAATTTCACCTAGTGTGTGGAAAATATACAAACGAATTCCTCTTAAATGCTGTTAAGTTTTATTTGATCAATTTTCGTCAAACTTATGAATTTTTAGTGAACTTTTGATTGCCTTCAATACTATATACAAGGTGGGGGAAATCCATGGGAAGGGTACATTTTTTTCTCTTAGGAGAAATTTCTCCTAAGAATTTCTTTAATACCAATTTTTCTTGGAAAGAAATGTCAATCAA
Source organism: Triatoma infestans (assembly GCA_011037195.1). Taxonomy (NCBI): domain Eukaryota; kingdom Metazoa; phylum Arthropoda; class Insecta; order Hemiptera; family Reduviidae; genus Triatoma; species Triatoma infestans. The sequence goes on from JAAEAF010012789.1 coordinate 9,752, forward strand.
AACTGAAAAATCTCTATACGATTACCAAGAAAATCGATGAAAATCTATACAAAAAAAAATCGTTTGGAATTTTGCAATTATTGTCAAGGGATTTTTATCCAAACCCTGTGTAACGGTTTTTAAACTTTTTTTAATAAAAGTAGGTAATGACTATTTTAACAGGCGGTCTTTCCGTCCAACTACCAACTTTATTCAACTACGGAGGCGGATAGCAAACATACTTTACTATATAATAACAATGTAACAAAAAACTTTGCCTTTTTTTTACCTTACGATTCAAAAATGGTTTGTTCATTCAACTACTAAGCTTATTCCTCGAAATATAGGCCATCATTTTCTACAATTTGAATCTTTCTGTGTGCCAAATAATTCGGTAACCTTCCGGATACCTGGAAATATCTTTGGTAGCAAAAAAACTCCAAACATCCCGTTTTCATCTCCTCCGTATTTGTTAAATTTTTACCATGTAAAAATTTGGTCCATGGAGGTGGGTAATTAGAAGGTGCCAAGGCGTAGGCGTGAGGATTTTGTGGGTGAAGCTCAAAATTCAAATCTTTCGATTACTGAGAACGTTTGATGACGTTGCGTTGTCTTTTTTGAATGTGTACCAGTTTTTTTTTCAATTATTATTATTATTATTAATATTATTATTATATTATTATATTATTATTATTATTATTATTATTATTATTATTATTAATATTATTATTATTATTATTAGTTTATTATTCTTATTATTTGTCTGTGGGGAAGGAAACCCTACGCTATCCAAAGCCTCACTGGGCCCATAAGGCCCCAAGAAAAACAACAACAAACCGGGTCTAGAACAATAATCCAGACCCGGATCTAATCCATCTAAGATTCACCGCAGTCCGAATAAATCGGACAATAACCTTAAGCGGAAATAGCCTAAGCTCTTCCACAGACATCCTATTCCGACCAAAGATCCTGAACCTAATTTCCTCACAACCCAAGCAATCAGTCATAAGATGGATGGGTGTTTCCTCCTCTATCTCACAGACTCTACAAAATGGATCCGGCATGAGCCCCATTATGTAGAGATGTCTCCTTAAACCACAATGTCCAGTAAGAGATCCAACCAGATGCCTGAGAGCGCTCCGTGAAAAACACAGCAACGTCTCACTAATGGCCTTGTCCATGAGCATTTTGTACTGCCGAAAACCAACTGAGCTCATCCATAAGGATGAATGCTGTGAAGCTGTCCATGTCCAGAAGCCTGACAGACATGTGCCAGAAGACACGCCAACAGCGACCAATGAAAGGAAGAGAGAAGCGCCTAATTTGGCAAACCTATCCACCTCCTCATTCCCAAAAATTCCCATGTGACCTGGCACCCAGACTAGAAGCACATCCTTCAGAGAAGAAAGCTCTTCCAGTCTTTTAGAACATTCTAACACCAACCTGGAAGTGAAGACACATGAACTCAGCGCCTTCAACGCAGCTGGCTGTCCGAGCAGATACAAACATCTTTTAAGTTAGTGTTACGTACCCTCTCATCCAAAACACAACAAGAATAGCATAAACCTCAGTCTGGAAGACCGTGGTCCATTCACCAAGAGATACTGTCAAATGATCTCCGGTCTCAAAATAGACCGCAGCTCCAGACCTACCATCCATTCTGGAACCGTCCGTGTAACACCGGAAGTAATTATCAGGTATCACGCCAGACGGACCCAATCTTGACCAGTCTTCCCTAGAGGTTAACCTGACACTGTAAGAATGCTCGAAAAAAAGTCTTAACATTCTATCAGAGGGAAAACCTGTAACAGAAACCTTCAAAAGCATCTCGCGATGAATGGTAGAGTGACCATATCGCTTACCTTGCCAAAAACCTGCCTGTTTAATTCTATAACAGGCTTTCATTGCTTGTTTCATCCTTTTTTTCAATTAACTCAAGAGGAATATTTTGCAGCCAAACCGGAGTTTGCGTGTTGTAGTTGTGTAGAGTAGAATTTGCGTATAATTGCACTGAAGTCAGGAACTAGCTAAAAATGAATGATGCCCCCGTTGATCCACCGCACGCATTGTATCACTTTTTTGTCAAATCTTTCTCTTCAGGGGATGGTATGGTTGGTCTAATCCATTATTTCTATTTGTTCGTTGTCGAAATAATAACTCGTTTGATGAGACGAAAATCATTCGGGTTTTGAAGAAGGATTTTACAGACTTCCACTCGACGAGGGGTTTAGGTTTTGATTGGGACACGTCTAATTCACCTACAAGTTTCTGGTGCTAGTGCAAGTATCCGCCTCTACAGGAACCACCAGAAGTGCTGAATCTATGAAGAGAGGATGTCTTGCATGAAGCTTACCTTTCCAAGCTAATATCATCTTCTCTAAATTTTTTGAATCAGATTTGTGCAGCCCGTGATCTGTACAGAACCATTCCTCTGTACTTCATTAATTTCGGAAGTAGCGTTTATGGCAGTAACCTTTTTTTTAATGTAATGATGCAAAATCGCCAGAATTTGGAGATTCAACTAGGTCATTACTTAAATCGCTTACAAAATCGCATAGATCTTGCCATAAGCAGTTACGAACATAAACTGAAAGTAAATTTTAGTGAGGATTAGGAGAGAAAAAAAACGCACATACTTTCGTTAATAGTGATATTAATACTAAAATAACAAAGCCAAGATAGGGGTAACGAACCCAGTAACAAAATAATATATCTCAACTTTGCGGTCCGCATCTCTAACCACTTAGTCAGCATGGCGCCTTAAACTTTCTACATTTATTAACAGTTAAATTATTGGAGTTTACGTTCACTTAGTGTGGTGAATGTTAATTCTATCAATTGTTAAACTTTTTATTTTTGCTTCAAATTAGTCCCCCCTCCCCCAACCAGGAGAGAGTTTATTAGTTTTATACACTCCATTTATCATACCGCTGCATGTATAAGAAATAGAATAGCAAGAAACACGAAATAAATCTGCTGTGAAAATTCCTACAACTTTTTTCTTAATGCAATTAATATCATTTATAATATTGGCAAAAAATTATATGTAATGTTATGGTGTGGATGTGTGTAGGTAGCTTGTGGCGTGAGCGTTTTAGCGAAAAGGGCTTGTATGTTTGCTTGAGATAGAATGTAAGAATAATTAAGAACACACTGGTAGTTTAAATTAAATATATATTCTCTAAGAGAAATTAAGTTACTTTGAATATCACAATAAAACACAATAATTTCTTATAACGTAATACTGGTATATGTTTCCACCTTGATTTCTAGCACAAGTCTGTCCTAAAACATCTCTTCTCTTTGTTTCTTCAATTCCTCCCCTGTGAGAAGAAGGGGTAGTACAATGCCATAATTGTTCTTGAACCGTACGAGTAACTGGACTTGTATACCTGGTCTTGTCCTTTTGCAAGGGAATGTCAATCTTTTTCTTAATTTTGATTTATTTATAATTTAATATTATTTCAAGTTTCTTGCATCCATCACATATATAATCTTTCAGGTTTCCGCGGCCGTTGTTTTTAAGCTTTGGAAGTTATAAGATATTCATTACACCCAGAAATGTCGTATGTATACTTAATGTAGGATGTATGCTATAATGCTGCCCAAAGTTTTTTTTTTTTTTTTAGCAAAACAGATAGACACGCCAATCTCAGGTTCTTCAGACAGCTTATTTAAATCCTAATTAGTAATTCCTACTGCCGCTCAATCCGTGATTGATGTATGTTGTGTATAGCTGGCTAAGTTTTTAAATAAAACTAGACGGATACTCCAAAAACAGGTTTCTCAGAGCTTCTCCATTACAGAACTTACAGATTAAGCAAATCTCTGTCATCGGTCTGCTTGTTCAAATTTATTATACATGTAATCCTCCAAAAACTAATTAATGAATAATAATAAGAATGAATAAATACGAGTATTCATTGACAGCTATTGAAAAGTCATTTTTAAAAGGTTATTTATTTAATCTACTTTTTTAACATTTTGAATTGCATTTGAGATATTCTAACTTGTTTTGCGCGCGCGTGGGGCGGGGGCGGGGTTCCTCTCACTTTTTTAATTCTACTTCATTAACTTAAATTAAACAGTATTTAGTGAATATAATAATTATTTCAATGCCATAATTAAATATCTATAACAGTTGGAATTCATTTTGAAGGATATAACCTTGTTTTGTTTTTATTTTTATTCTTTTTTTTCCCAAACAGGCGTATTCTTACCTTGACAAAGGCTGACCCATTTTTTTTTTTTTTTTTTTTTTTTTTTTTTTTTTTTTTTTTTTTTTTTTTTTTTTTACATGATTCATAGATAATAACCGGACTGAGTGCATTTAACAAGGGTCATTGACAAATAAAACGAAAAAAAAATAATGGCTCTACACCTACTGAAGACCTTCACTGAATATTCTGCACAGTCTGGTACCCCTACGCTTTGATCTCTAATTCTGAATGCTTCTTTGTAGATATATTGTCTTTAGTGTGAATGCTAAATATTAAAATGGACATTTTATATCTGAGATATACTGAAAACATTTTACGAAGGAAAATCAAAATCTGGTGTGAAAAAAAATTACACGATATTCTCCTACTGCAATTAATTGTCAGATTATCATTAAACTTGCAATGTTTACAAAATTTTTAGTTTAATTAAATTTATGGCGTAACAGTCCATGGAAGGACCAAGACCAAGCCTTGCCAGGCGGTGATTTTTTAGTGGGTGGCGTGTGGTAAGCACGCCGTGGTCCTTTCGCCGTTTCTCTTTATTTACAATCAAAATATATGGACCAGCTTTACACATAGTGGTAAACAGAAGAAACAAAAAAAAAATAATAATAATAATAGAAGTCTTGATAAAGTCGGGGTTTCAGCCTTCTTGATGAGGTAGGCTTGCCTATGTGGTAGAGTGATGTTGGTAATGTGTTAAATGTTAAGAAGAAGTTGTCTGTTAATTTAGTCATGTGTTTGCGTGTCTGCAACACCGAGTTCTCTATGTTTTTTAGGGCTCCTGATAAACCATAGAGCCCTAAATAAAGTGCTGTTCGTAGAACTTTCTTCTGAAATGTCTATAGTCGTTTCGTCAGGTGTTGCTTGCTGTGATCCAGACTGGGCAGGCATATGTCAGAAGAGGTCTGAGAAGCGTTTTATAGAGTAGTGTGGGTGCAGGAGTGTTTGAGTGGTGTGCACTGTTAATGAGTGGGTAGAGCTGCTTCAGTCCGGTGTAATGCTTGTTGTAGTTTGGTGTTAATGTGTAGTCTCCAGGTGATTCTTGTGTCCAGGATCACGCCGAGATAGCGCACTCCTTGGTCTTTTTGTTTCCAAGGGACTTCTTGGTTGTTGATATGCAGAGTACGGCGGTTCTTGTGGTGGTTGGTTTCGCAGAGCTGGAAAGCATCAGAGACATTTTCCGTGGTAGCCTGCTTCATTTTGTGGTCATCGACCGGTTTCGGGCGTTCGCCCATCTTCAGGATACGTTTTTCAGACAGTGTGACAAGACTGACTTGCACAGAGCAAATTCAGTGGTGTGTGTAAAACTGAATTTGCTCTGTGCATATCTGTGTTGTCACACTGTCTGAAAAACGCATCCTGAAGATGGGCGAACGCCCGAAACCGGTCGATGACCACAAAATGAAGCAGGCTACCATGGAAAAGGTCTCTGATACGAAGGTTCTCATTCCGAAAGCGGTCACAGAGCGAAGATTTTTGCTTAAGTTTTGGAAACGTTTAGCTTTAGTTTCCATCGCTGGAACCAGTTTGATATTGTATCTAAGGACGTCTGTAAGTCAGTGATGCTTCTGTTTAAGTCTGTGTTGGAAGAAGCTAGCATGGTGTCGTCTGCGTATGTGGTTTAGTGTCGTTGAAGGTATGTCAGAGCAGTAGAGGTTGAAAAGTATTGGGCTCATGATTGCCCCCTGTGTTAGTCCAGCGAGAATTCGTCGTGTAGTACTGTATGTACTGTTAAGTCTTACTTGAAAGGTTCTGTCTTGTAGAAAGGATCCAATAATGGGAGTAATATAATCAAATGAGTTTGTGTTTCTAAGTTTGTAGAGTAGTCCAGAGTGCCAAACTGTGTCAAATGCGGCTGCTATGTCTAGAAAGACAGCTGCCGTGTATTTTCTGTCCTCAAAGTTTTGTACAATGTGTTCTGTGATGCTTTTTTGATGTATTTCTCGCCGTTTAATACTAACCTTCGCTACCTAGGTGCGCTACCAATTGTATGTAGTATTCCACTTTTTTCTCACAAAGCTGGATCATTACTGTCTTTGTATACCCTCACGGGAATCGAACCCTGAAAATCTCGCACCAAAGGGGGAGTAGCCACTAGACCGGCTAAAAACGTTTAGTTTGCTTGGCATAAAAAAAGAAAAAGTGAGGAATGATACTTGTTTTTCCCAAGTATATTATATTATACACACACAACTTTCTCTTACTCCTATTCTCAAAATTATAATTGACAAAAGTTATAGAATGTGTCCCAAATTAACGAAATTTGTCGAAAACTGAAAAAACTGTTCAGTAAAAGCGCACTTCCGGGTTACAAATTTTCTTAAAACTTGGAATTTAGGCCATCTATTTATTTCTAATTAATTTTGTTTGGATGACAGAATTGTATAATCAACTATGATACCACTTTAGAGGCAGCTGTAACCCCACCCCTCCCCTAAAAATGCCCTTAAATGAATTTTCCCAGAGAAATGTTTTAGATAAAAGTTATAGATCTTTGTATGTTTAGTTTATACAGGTAGTTTCAAGAAAATCGTCGGAGTCATTTTCGAGAAAATCGCGAAAAAAAGAAAAAATTATTTAGTAAAGTGGTAAAGTAAACGCACTTCCGGTTGTCCGATTTTTTTTCAAACTCGGAATTTCAAAAATATTTAATTCTAATTAACATTATTTAGATGATGGAATTGTTGAATAAACTGAAATAGCACTTTAGATGAAAACCTAACCCCACTCCCTCCCCCATAAGTGCCCTTAAATGAATTTTCCTAGAGAAATGTTTCAAATAAAAGTTATAGCTGTAAGTATGTGTAGTTGATATAGAAAGTTTGAAGAAAATCGTGGGAGCGATTTTTGAGAAAATTGCAAAAACGTAAAAAAACCAACAAGTAAAGTGGTACTTCCGATTGAGGAATTTTAACAGATGACCCACTGTCGGGTCCCATGGTGTTACCTAAACGGAATATCAAGTTTGAACTTTCTACGATTTTTCGTTTTTGAGCTATGCTGTTCACACATATATATATATATATACACACACACACACACACAGACCATTCGCTAAAAACCACTTTTTTGTACTCAGGGGACCTCAAAACGGATATTTCCGGTGAAAACTCGATATCGAAAATTTGACACGATTACAATACTTCCTCTTACTAGGAGTAAGAGAAAGCAAAAAAAGAGTCTTTTATTATGTTTAGCTGCTGCCATTGATATAAAATTGAAGACAAACATTTGGGAAAAATTATAAATTTTAAGAAAAATTTTTATCGATTGTAATTTTGTTAATTGCAGTAAGAGAAAGTCGTGTGAGTGTTTCACACCAGATTTTTTTTTTGTTTTAAGCGGTCAAAAAAACTATTATTTTTTTTTTTAAGAAACTGGTTTATTTGAGTAATTATGTTTACAATTTTTTTTTTTTTTTTTTTTGAGTTGAAATTATTAATTTTCGTAGAGGGCATTATTAAATTCTTGTTTCTAAAATGCATAGCTTATTGGTCCATGAGTGTAACGTTTTTTAACACTAGTCCCGGATATTAATTTTTTAATCAAGACACTCCGGACTTCTAAACACGACTTATCTTAAAAAAAATCATATAATATGAATTTGTTTGACCTTAATACATAATGTATTTATAGTCAGAGGGAATATTTTGTTTTATGTTTTTTTGATATCATTATAATGGAACAAGAATAAATAACTATTTACTACCTTAAAAAAAAAAAAAAAAACTACTTATAATATATATAATTTTATAATAATTACTTTCTATGCTGAATTTATGGAAATTATTTAATAATTAAAAATTGATGAAAGGTATCCTTTTCAAACATTCCTTTTCTATTCAAACATTAAACAATTAGTTTATTAATTAATTTCCGTTAATTTTATAAAGTTGTTAATAATTAAATAAAAATTAAACAAATTTGGGAAAAAATAATGTAATTATATTGATTGTTTAAAAATTAAAATTAAAATAAATAAATAAAATTATTCGATTATTCATTAATAATTAATTATAACGGACAACAGTTCAGTGGTACAGAAGGTGTTGAGCACTGACCATTGTTTGTTTTTAATTTTTTTTTTTTTTTTTTTTTTTTATTAATATTTTCCCATTCCATTGTTACATAATCTTTTTTACAATTTTGATTAAAACAGACGTTAATTTTTTTATAATAAATAATAATAATTATACCAAAAAAATGGTCAATGTTTTGTTTGGTTTTTAATCTTGGCAGAATGATGGGAAATGTTGGGCTGATTTTGAAGGTTATCTTCTTCATATAAAATAATTGTTTTATTATATAGTAGAAGTAATAAATTTAGTGTTAAACACGCATATAACTTACTTGATATTTAATACAATTACGAGGGTCATTCAGTGAGTAACGAGGCGGCAGAACGCTGTAACTCAGAAACGGTTTTCTTTAATCAATACAATATTTTGAGTGCGTCAGGTATGAGCTTATGCTTTTATTTAATTTCTCATCAGCTGTTCGAGAGTATTTGGTTGGTAAGCATAACCTCAAATGTATTCAGTTAACAATGGTGAATCCGCTCGTGCATTACACCTCAGAAGTACAACGCTCAGTGATTAGATTTTTAGTTGCAGAAAGTATGAAAGATAGTGAAATCCACGAAAGAATGTTGAAAATGTACAGGAATAATTGTTTGAAACGTTCGAACTTTTACAAATGGGTAGAAAAATTTAATAGTGGCCGTGTAAAAATGTCTGTGACGAGCAACATGGAAGTGGACGACGGGGTTGAAGTTGCAAACTTCCTCCTTAGAATCTCGCATTAACTCGAAGATCAACGAACCATCAACAGCCAGTATTACAGTGATATGCTCACAAATGAAGTAAGGTCTGCCATTCGAACGAAACGTCCATGGACTTTTGGACTAAAAGCGTGACTTTGCTTCATGATAACGGGCGCCTCCACACGGCACAGTTAACTCAAGAAACACTTCAAAAAGTGGGGAGGGGGGAGATCCTTCCTCATCCTCCTTCGCCTCATCGGACTTCGATTTGTTTGGACCCCTTAAAGTGGCTCTATGTGGGGAAACATTTTCAATCCAATGAAGAAGTTAAAAATCAGGTGCAAAAGTGGCTTCGCGATCAACCCAAAGAATTTTATGCCAGAGGCATACACAAATTAGAAGAACGATGGGACAAGTGTACAAAATGTTGCTGGGGATTATGTTGAAAAGTATAACCAAAGTTTTGTATTGATTAAATAAATCGTTTTTTGAGCT
>JAAEAF010012790.1:0-20464 GCA_011037195.1 Triatoma infestans
TATTATATCCAGTTAGCATTCTTACTTTAAAGAAAAACGTTGTGGTCGTTTTCGAAAAAATTTCAAACACTGAAAAACCTTATTCTTTAAATAAGCATTTCCGGTTAATCGATTAGAAAAACTATTATTATGTAAGTGATAGTACTATACATTTGACTTAAAGAAGTGTATTTGTACTTTAGAGGAAAGCGTAACGCTACCATTCCCTCATAATCTCCACAAAAAAATCAATGTTCCTAGGAAAATGTTTCAAATAAAATTGATAGCTATTTATGTGCGTATCGCAAAAATCTGAAAAAAGAATAAAACATTCAATAAAGTCACACTATTCTTCTTGATAGATTTTGCCCAAAACCTTCAATTCTGATACGATAGTAGTATCAAAACGGTTCTGTGATAATTCCTGTGATTGTTTTGTTTGTTTTTGAGATTCACACGTGCACACACACATACACAGATTTGCTAGAAACATTTTTTCACATTAATCAGGGGACCTCATCAATATACCTATGTATTTATGGTGGAAAAGTGAATTTTGAAAATTTTGACAAGATCGTAATTACTTCTTGTTTCCAAGAGTAAGAGAAACTAATAATCTGAGTTATTCCTGTTCAATTCTCATAGTTCGAAATGACCAATTTTTCTTCAAACTTCCAATTTTGTTGTAATCTGTTCCGTTGATTTCCCCCAAAAATGGCTCCAATGATTTACTTTAAATTTCGCATAACAAATGAGATACTTAAAGTCTTATCACATTTAGGAAAATTGATTTTTTGGGAGATGTTTTGGGATAACTGCAACGTTAAATGTTTCCTCGAAGGTGCTATTTCAGTTTAATATAGGATATTGTAACTAGTAATAAGGTATATTATTAATAGCATTTCTAGAAATTCGAGTTTTGACGAAAATTGTTTAATGGAAAGAACGAGGATATAGAAAATGGTTCTGTTTTTTGGTGGGTGGGAGTTGGGGGAGGTTGATAGAAGGGTTGCTCCATCACTTCTTTAAACTTGGAATGCTTACTGAACAGGTACAAATCTTATCGATTTTATTAAAAATATTTTTCTGGAAAAAATAGATTTTACGCAGTTACCTGCGCCTGCGCATTAGATTTTGAAACTCTATTGTAAGCTTTACTCAAGTATTATGATAAAGGGCTGCTTTACGAATCACCTTCAAGTAAACTAGTAATATCCGCTCCAGTGCCTTATATATAATACTGTCCAACCAAAGATTAGCAATCGTTACAAGTTTCAATAAGATTTATTTATTAGAATTATAAATAATAATAATAATAATAATAATAATAAGATAAAGTGTGTAAGTATTGAACAACACTTTATTTTTACTTTCTCAATTTTTTTTTCTCTCACAACCTAAGAGAAAGGAAAGAAAAAAACGTGAGAAATCATTTCAGACATATTTCTGCGATTGTTGAACAATTTAGAGCGTAAAAAAAAAAAAAAAAATTATCACCAGTCAGTCTGTTTACAAAAATTTATATTTGCAGTTCATTGGTTGTGTTGCATTAAAGTGTAGAAAGGATTTAATATGTTTAAAAATAGTTAGTTATAAGCAAATATGGAGGCCATACTAGATAGTATGGGGGACTATAGGTCACTACTGGTGACATATATCTATATATTTGTATAACTTTCTCTAACTGGTATAAGAATAAATATTTCGATCGCGTGGAATTTTCGAAATTGGGTTTTTCAGTAATGCGCTCGTGACAAAAATTTTCGATGTTCTCTGCGCGAAAGTTATTTTTAGCGGTATATATTTATAAATATGTGTGTGTTCTTGAACAAATTGTCAAAGAAACGAAAAATAATAGAAAGCTTTCCAACTCCATTAATTAAATTTAATTATATCGAAACATTTTTCAAAGAATTTCTGTTACTGAGGAATTGCCAGATAAGCATTTTCTCTTAAGTAACCTCAATACTTGGCTGTTATCTATTCAATATTAAGGTACCTAATTATTACAATTCCAAAATTCCAAAATTACTACAATTCCAAAATTTGTTGAAAGTCGGTTTACCAGAAATATGCCTATATTATAGAATATAATGTTCTGAGTGTTTCAGAATTTTACGCTATCCAAAGGCGTGGGCACCCTTATAGCCATTTCAATGGTGCTCTGCCGGCCTCCGGTTAGTGTTTTTTCCTCGTTACAGACCACACTGTCCATCACCTACAGCAAATTGAGCTTAACCCTTAACTACTACTTAATTATGGGTCAGAATTAATGATATATTTACAGGGTATTTTATGAATAATATTTGACGGATATCAATTAAAATAATGTTTATTTCAAAAATAAATATAATAATTTGAACAATAATAAGAAATAATTTTAAATTTTTTTTTTTTTTTTTTAAAGAAAATGGAAAACTGAAGATACAAAAATTTTGAATGCTAATTATCACAAATTAAAAAAAGTAAAACTTCCACAACGAATCGATTTTATCCATACATAGGTACCAAGGTTTACCAAATATAATAGAATGATCGAGAATTAAAAATGACAAGAAATTGCTGATGATGTTATATGATAATAATTTTTGTTTGCGAGTATCTTGTATTGAGTATTTACCTAAAAATTATGGGTTTTTTGTGCAGTTATCGCATACTATTATTGCTTTTGAATGTTTTTTTTCATACGTGGTTATTGCATTTACAACAGGTGGGAGCATGTTTATTATCAATTTTGTAAGGGCAAACATAACAACGACGTCTTTTTTCAGTAGTTACTGATGGCTCTTGACTTTTTTTTCGTTTCTCCAATTAATATGCTGATAAGACATTTAATATTGGGTTGTAGATTTGGAAATAATTTTCGTTCCTTAGTGTAATCTAAAATTCGAGTCGAGATTGTAAGATTATCATCGGTGATCCTCGAAATAATACGCAAGTTTATAACAGAAATATCTAGAATTCTATAAAATATAGTCAGTGGCCATCTTCGGCTTCGTCTTCCTAAACTATATTTAACAAGCGCATTTCATATCAAGTCCGTCAACTACATTTTTCATAGAATTATAAAAATCTATTATTTCAGTTGCTCTAAAAATAGGTCTGCCGAACTCATCTGAAGAAAATAGAGTATCCACATTCTCATGATTTAATTTGAATAGTCCGCTTTGAATAGACCGATAAAAGCTTTGAATTCTGTTGTGTCTACGTGGTTTAAGTGAGAACAATTTTGTAGTTTATCGAAAGCTCTGTAATTTTCCCATTAGTATGTTCCATAATTGTTTTTAAAATTACATCATTTATAAGTAATGACCATTCTTTGGGTTTATTAGATTTAGCTGGTCTTTTTAAACCAGGAACATGTATTACAATATTTGATCTCCGAGTTTTTGAAGTTGCTGGTGGAGTTTTAGCCCACTTGAATTTATTTTTACCATAAAAAAAAATCCTGGTAAAGTGATTACCTTCAGTTACATTATTCTCTTGTTCATCCGACAAATCATTTATGTTAATTTCAGAACTTGTATCATGATCACTTTCTTCCGGTACATCATCACTTACGTCACTTTCGAAGTTCTGTTTTGCACTAACATCTTCCTCAGCTAGTAATTCTGAATTTAAATACCCGGTTAAATCAGTAAAGTACTTGCCACTAACAAAAAAACCCTCTTCTGCCATTTTAAATAAAATAAAAAATAACAAAAACGGAATGCGACACAAAATTATTTAATCAACCTGTTTACTACTATGGGTCATCTGAGACCCGGCACCGTATTTTCATTTAAAAATAATCGCGATTATTTTAAGGAATAGCATGTAACAACTTCGACAGTTGAAAACCTTCCATTACAATAAAAGATTAGATGAAATATAGTGTTGCTGTCTATCACAATTTAAATGAAATTAAAAAAAAAAATTGTGTGGGTCATATTTGACCCATAGTCGTAACTGAGGGTTGAAAGCACCTAGGATGAGAGCGCTGGTCTGGACTCGAACTTGCACCTGAAATTCCAAATTTTGGCAAGCTAACACTAAGTTTATCCCGCTCCTAGACTAGTGGTTTACAGATAGTAACATTGTGGGGCCATTATATCGTTACTGTATTATGTCCTAAGAAGCAACAAGTTACAAGCACCCCCACCATCAGTCATTCCAGAAAGTCATTTTATTATGTTTAGATGCTGCAATTGATATATAAAATTGAAGACAAGCAAACATTTAGTAAAAATTATAAGTTTGAAGAAACTTTGTCTGAAACTTTGTTTGAAGAAATTTGTGTAAACTGCAGTATTGAGGAAGTCATACGACTATTTCACACTATTTTTTTTTTTTTGTGGTTATAGGTAAATATTTTTCGAGTACACATTTATTGAGACTTCAGACAAAAGTTTCAAGTGAAATTGTTTAGAAAGCTTTTCATGATCAACGAACCTCAAAACATACCTCAGGTATATCTCAGGTGAAAATTCAATATCGCAAATTTGACACGATCGCAATACTTTTTCTTCTTCTTACCAGGAAGAGTAAGTAAATATCATCAAAAATTGTAGAAATTTTTCAAAAAGTTCGCTTCCGGTTGATGGATTTTGTAATCTTTGGGTCAGATACCAAACGGAAGAACACATACAGAGCAATCGAGAAAAAACTTCTCTTTTTCTTACTGAATCTTATGTTCCGCAATTTCTACATGATCAAAATAATTCTTCTTAGAGTTTTCAGAGAAAATATAAATTAATAATAGTACATTGAAAATGCCAAGTATGTCTCTTCATTTTATGGAGAATTGACGTCTCTATAGACAGAACAGCTGACTTTCTCACAGTTCTCCTCAGGTTCTATGGTGACAAACTTCTTAACGTTCTATTGAATCTTTTATTAACCAGCTATGCATCCTATGTAGAGTTAGGCCGTTGTTAACGGCGTCAGCCAGGAAAGATGATTACATGCTCTGCAATTCTGGAGAAGAGGATAGTCCATTAACTTATATACATAAGTAACCTGATATTAGATAGCTTTGGTCGAGAAGTAGGTTGTGTGCATTGAACGTTATTGTATGTTGCGTTAATATTAAGTAAATAAGGTATACAAGCGTAGATTATTAGTTAGAGGGTATAATGGCAGCTATGTAATCATTACAGATATATATGCATATATATATATATATATTGGGGGATGATTGTAGTTTCCTGGAGATATTAGCAGTGAGTGACAGTTACTAGTACATGCCCTGCTCCTACTAAAGGGTCGTCATAGTTCCTAGCTAACCTCCTTAACTGTAATATAATATGTTAAACTTGTCTTGAGTTGGTATTTATACGACATACATAACTCTTCTCCTCTGGTGACTCAGCCGTTCAACTCAAGCAATATCCGCCATCCTTAATCTGGTCGACGTCTTTAAGTAAAATGTTTTTGCAGTCCGGGTATTACTGAGACCCATTCAGCCTGTCTAAAACTAAATTCCCAACCAGAGTGATAGATGACGTTCACAAAATCCTCTTGAATCCAATATTATTATTATTATCATTATTATTTTTGACTGACATGGACTCATTATCATATTGTTACTGTCGGACAACTTTCATTCTGCCACGCTAGCGGCCCATACATTCTTTCGTTCTATAACTCACACATACACCATACTTATGTACTCTTTCATCCTTTAACAGGTATTTTCTTATTCATTCACTCATACAAATATTCCCTTATTCGCGCATTGACTTTCTCACATTCTTACTCATGAGTCTCACGTTACACTCACTATCACATTCCGTCTCTAACTCGCGAATTTTCTCATTTCTTCACTCTTAAACTTTCTCATTCTCTAATTTACCCACTATCACATTCACCTCAGTTTCTCACTTGCGTATTGTCTCGTATCTTTCATTTTCTAACTTTTTTTTTTATCATACACCGGCAATTCAGCCGTTTTTTGTCGAGCGGCCCAGTAAAATTTTGCAATGCATGCGTGACCAGAAAAAAAATAGCAGGAGGGTCTTGCAGTGCGGGGCAGAGAGGTAAATGCTCTCCAGTCATATTCTCTTCTTTCTGGCAAAGTGGACAATACGGAGTTGCAACAACACCAATATGAGGATGTTTATTGGAATAGTCGTGAGCCGTGCTCAGCTGGAAGCAGGCCACCCCTATATCCGGTTGTAAATTCTTGGGAATCCTATGCTTCCTGGCAAGAAATTTCTCCCACATTTTTCCCGGAGGCACGAGCGCAGAGCTCATTGCCTATTTATGATCTATATGGGCTTCAATGATACGCTTTGTGGTACCCTTATCTCTTGGGTGTTGAGTGCTGTCATCTTCCCAGATGATTCCCATCAGCTTGCTCATTTCCATATATATCGAAGTGTTCAGAAGCCCACTGGGGAACGATGTGTCTTCCATCTTCCAACACCTCAGAAATGAGCTGCATACAGCTAATCTCATGAGATGACCGGTTCAGACTGATGGTAGTGAGCAAATTATCACAGCCTGTGAGTCAATGAATAAATCTACGTTATTTCCAGGACGGTTATTCATTACTTCTAGGGACATTTTAATGGCAATTAACTCGCAGTTAAGTCACTTTCTGACTCTCGCCCTACATTCACTCATTCTCTAACTTGCGCATTCTTCCACTAATTCATTTCCTCATTGACGCACTCTTTTATTCATTCACTCACGCCTTCTTTTATTGTTTTATATCTCATTGAATTACCTGGGGATGACAATTCTTATCTTTCTCTCTCTCATTCTCATTTTCCAAGAATGTGCATGAATATGCATTTTTTGGCGTTACTATGAGAAGGGTTGCATTGTTAAATTTTCATCTAAAAATGCTATTTCAGTATAATGGACGATTTTATCACCTTTATAACATTAAGTTTTCCGATTGATGAATGCATTGCTAGAATTTCAAGTTTGCAAGGGAAAATTCACAAAGTTTTATGCTGTGAAAACCTAAATGTTCAATCCTGTTTAGAGGAAGATTTTTTTCTAGAATAGTTTCATGATTTTTTTTAAACAAATGTGCAGCATGAAGCGCACACGTTCTACACAGACACGCACTGCTATAATCCCTACTTGTAAGCAGCCCTAAAACAAAACAAATGTTGGATAAAAGTTCCGGTTTTGCAGGAAATTTGTCAGTTTGCAGTAAAATTGGTATGAGTGTTTCACCCAGATTTTCTTAAGAGTCGCATACATGCTGCCAGCTACCCCATAAATAAGTCACAAATCTATAAATTAGAAAAAGAAATAAATTATAATGTAAAACACAGTAATTTGTGTATAATGTTGGCGGGACGGCGCGGTTATAAAGTTAGCTGCAAAACATATAGTTAACAAAACAGTAGAGTTTAACAACAGAGTTCACCGGCCAACATAGTTCAAACATGTCAATGAACACCGTTAATGAACATCGACTTGCACTGGCAACATTAGCATTAACATTAGTTAAACATGACAACATAGGAATCCTGTTAACATATTTAATATTCCATTCAGTATTATTATGAATATTATTCAATTTTGTTTTCATTTTAATATTAATACGAATTAACGTTGGAATTTGTTTGATCAGTCGTAGAATTTGGGAGTTTTTTCTTATAGAAAATTACAGATAAATGTGACAAACAAAGGTACTTAGTTACAGATAATTAATATCTGATAGTTAAGTATTGATTTTAAAGCATATTTGGCAGAAGGACAATTATTGAAGTAACTGGACTCCACCCCTAATATTAACTGTGACTGAGATTAATCCCTGAGACTCAGTTAGGTCTGAAAAATCTTCACTTAGACTGGGCGTTGATCAAACTTTACAATTGTTGAAATAATCAAGTATGAAAAGGAAATTACCGGTTACTTCAGACTTCATAAAACGTAATTAGCCCCTTATTAAAAAAAAAAAATTGTTTCTTATTAATAATATTGTTTCAGCTTTTTTTATAGGAATTAGTGTTTTTGTAAGATTTTCGATATTAAATTCTTTCAGAACTTACAAAAATAAATGAATAAAAAATAAAAACTGATGGGAAACAGCCACACAACTTTCTTCTTGAAATAAATCTCACAAATTTAATTGATTAATTTTTGTAAAGATTCGAAATATTTTTTGATTTGCTCTCAACATTTACAGGCACAATTGGGCAAAATATAGTTACAACTGCAAATTAGTTTCATAGTTTCATTAGTTTAGGTGTAATGACAAACATAGTTGTAGTTTCAGAGACATTTTCCGTGATAGCCTGTGTTATCACACTGTCTGACAAACGCATCCTGAAGATGGCGAACGTCCGAAACCGTTCAATAAACACGAAAAGAAGCAGGCTATCACGGAAAGTATCAGAGATATTTTCTGTTATTGCCTGCTTCTTTTCGTGGTCATCGAGCGGTTTCGGGCGTTCGCGCATTGTCAGAATGTTTTTGTCAAAACTGTGTTGACAATAAGATTTGCACAGAGCAAAATTAGTTTATACACTCACTGTATAAACTAAATGGAGTGTACAAACTACATTTGCCCTGTGCAAGACAATGTTATCACAGTGTTTTTACTAAACATTCTGACGATGAATTCGGATGAACGCCCGAAACCGGTCGATGACCATGAAAACATGCAGGCTACTGATAATTGTAGTTGTTTTTGCACTTTTATTCATTTCTTTTCAACTGAAGTAGTTGTAGTTGAAACTTGTAATTTCATGTTTGAAGAACTATGGCAATTAGAGAATGGCAATAATTGCAGTTAAATGCAGGCATTTGAGTGTTTCAGGCTACCTTTTTTTTTGTGTTCATCATGTAATCGTCGACCGAGTTCTGGATGGTTTGATGCAGTGTGATATTGTTTTCTTGCATCCGGCAAGCTCTATTTTATTATTTACAAATAATGGTAAAAGTAAATAATTAAACACCAGAAATCGGTAATTCGATCACCACAAATGAAGGATTGGAAAAAAAAAAATGACTGCTCGAATAAGAGAAGTTCCGAAGAGAAGTTCACTTTAGTGTTCTGAAATTTTGGCGATAATCTTCTCTCTACAGTGTCGTTTCAATAATATTGCCTTGGCTATAAACTAGTAACAGTATAAGATTTTTGGCCAGTAAATGAGGTGTGAAAATTGATATAATTTGATAAAATTGATATCTGCGTATGACATTTAGTGAAAAATCTTGTTTAATGTTTAACAGTCTAGATTTCCTAGTTAGTTTCTGATATTTACCCCTTTTTATATAATTTTTCTTTTCCATGCTTATACAATAAATATCCTAAATTTATAGAATATATAATTAAAGATTTGAAGAATAATGCAGCAAGAATTTTTGTGTGATTTGTTTAAAATGTGTATTTATAGCTGGTCTTTATAGTTGGTAATCAAATATATATATATATATATGGCAAAACTTGGCACTTTACTAACTGTACGATGGTCGATTGATGTATGTGACGATGTTGTGCAATTACAGAAAGGAGAGCATGAAGTGTTTGTCTGTAGGTACGCATACGCACTGCTTGGAGGGGGGGATATTTAGCAGAGAGAGGTTCGGTGACCTTTTAGACTGCATCGTATGTCGAGGGGAGCAGAACAGGCGGAGAAGGAGGCGGCTCTGTGTGTGACGAAAACAGCAATTGCACAAAAAAAAACGATAGACGACAGTGCGTGCACCAGAGAGAAAGAGTAGAGAATGTAAGAGAGAATGGGAGAATGCGGTATAGACTAGAAACAGCCTGGGTTTATATCGGCTGCTGGGAGAGTATAGCGTTTGGGGGAACTGGGAACGAAGTAAATGCGGGCGGCTGGTAATGGTGTGACTGGTGGGTATTGTGTTGTATCGATCGGCCGCTAGGGTGTGTATATAGAGAAGTGAGAGAGAGAGTTTGTGTGCTCTCCATGCTCACAGGGGGTCGTGACGTCATCACGGCGTTCACTATCCTTTACTGTACACGACCAATTCTTCTGTTATAATGACGTCACTTTGAGTAACCTTTCACCTCTCATAGGCTTGTTGCTACACGTGTCTTTCTTTAGACTGTGCTGCTGAATTTTTTATTTTTATTTTTTCAACTTAAGGGTTTCAAGTTACTTTCATTGAGTAATTATTTATTACTTTCTCTTAAGCTAAAAGTATTTTCAAATGTTCAAATACATATATATGAGAAGATGTGTGTCTATGTAACACCATCATTTCCAACAAAAAGTTTCGGTTAAAATCCTTCAACCGGAAATGCGACTCTACTGACTTTTACTGTTTGTTACTCCTAGTAAGAGGTGTCAAATTTTTGAAATAGAGTTTTCACCGGAAATACATGGTTCGAGGTCCTCACAATACAAAAAGCAAATATTCGGAATTGTGTGTATGCGAGTGCGTGAATGAATAGAATATCGCAAAAATGGAAAGTTGTAGCAAACTCAAATTTGGTATTCCGTTTAGGTATTACATTCGCTTCAGACATAAAGATTTCGGGTAAAATCCATCGACCCGAAGTGCCACTGTACTGAATGTTATTTTTTTTTCAGTTTTTCGTGATTTTTCTTTTGAAAACGGATCCAACGATTCTCACATATAAACCTCATCACTTATAGACACACATAAATGCCTATCACTTTTATTTGAAAGATTTCCCCGCGAAAGTTAATTTTTTTGGAGGTTCTGTGGGAACATTAGCTTTATGCTTTCCTTTAAATTACCACTTCATTATAATATATGGTTTTTACCACGTACATAACATTAATACACATTAGAAGCATTGATAGAATTCTAAATTCGAAGTAAATCGGTTAACCGGAAATACATTTTTACAAAATAGATTTTAGAATATCAGAAATTTTCTCGAAAACGGTGACAATGATTTTCTTTAAACCTGAAATGCTTGCTGCAAAGATGGACACGTATCTTTTATTTCATTTGGATTACTTTTTAGGAAAAATTCATTTTAGAGAGGACTTGGGGTGAGTTAGTTTAAATTTAAATTTACGCAAGCTTAGCTTAAATTTAATTTTAAAGAGCGGTCCACATAGAGAAGTTCAGGTAAAAGCCCTATCACCATTTTTATTGCCAGCCCAACTAAACATTGCAATTTTAAATGAAAGTTTTTGAAGTAATTGTATTAAATGGAGCAAGAGAAAGTCATGATAATTGTTTTACACCAGATTTTTTCCCTTTGAATTTTTCCTTCTAACTTTACACACAGCCTATATATTTATTTCCTACACATTTTTCCAGGAAGATTGGAAAGTTCTGGAAGATTTACAGCTTCGATTGTGCCACTTCATCACAATAAGCTCATCACTACCTCGTGCGTAGAAAACATAACTAGTATTCAAGTTTAAAGGAAATCGTTTAGCCGGAAGTTTAACCTTTGCAGTATAGATTTCTGTATTTTCGGGGGGATATTTCATAAAGAAAGGGCTCCAATGATTTTCCTTAAAACCTGGAACGTTAACTACCTAGATAAAAATCTAACACATTTTCTGAAACATTGATTTCAGAGTGTTCTGGAATGCTATGTGACACTGTGTCTTGTCTGGACATTTACTGGAACTGTGTAATTCCTAATCCAGCTATTACCTCCCTGTTTGTGTTGACCAATATATTAATTCCATCTCACCAACATATTTATGCTAGCGCAACCAAGTTTGATTGAAAATTCCAAGTTGATTCACTTGACAATTTTATGATTATTCTCAACTGCATTAACAGAAAGTCGTTGTGAATAATGAACAATTCCACTTCAGATGGATGTTTATAAAATGTTGATCTAGACGCTATTTTATACACTTCCACTGATTTTATACATTTCAGTTAAAAACTTTTCTATCCAAAAGTAACTTTAGATTTACAGAAATGAGAAGCGTGTTCTCGATACACCAGATATTAATCTGGTGTCAAACACTCACACAACTTTCTCTTACTCCAGTTTTCAAAATTGTAATTGACAAATTTTATAGTTAGTGTACCAAATTTAATATTATAATTCGTTGGAGTCCGTCGAAATTCGTCGAAAATTGAAAAAAAACTGTTCACTAATAGCAAACAGTTCAGTAACAGTAAACTGTTTGTAATTTCTTGAAACTCGGAATTTTGGCAATCTATTTAATTCCAATTGTTTGGATAGTAGAATTTTATAATCAACAATGATAGCAATTCAAAGAAACACATAACCTCACCCCTCCACCAAAATCCCCCTTAAATGATAACAGGAGAAATTTTTTCAAATAAAAGTTGTAGCTCTTTATATGTGTAGTTCACATTCCTAGTTGAAAAAAAATCATTGGAGACGTTTCCGAGAAAAAATCAGAAAACTGAAAAATACATTTTAGTAAAAACGCACTTCCGTTTTTCTGATCTTCTTCCAACTCGGATTTTCAACAAGATATTTATTTCTAATCAATATTATTTAGATGACAGAATTATATGATAAACTGAAATAGCACTTTAGAGGACAACCCAACCATTCCTTCTCCCCCAAAAGTGCCCTTAGATGAATATTCCCAGAGAAATGTTACAAATAAAAATTGTAGATCTTTTTATGTGTAGTTGATATATTATAGTTTAAAGAAAATCGTTGAAGCGATTTTTGAGAAAATTGCAAAAAAGTGAAGAAAAAAAAAAATTAAGAAAAGTGGCACTTCCGGTTGAGGAATTTTGATAGGTAACGTACTGTCAGATCGCATGGTGATACCCAAACGGAATATCAAGTTTGAACTTTCTGCGATTTTTGGTTTCTGAGCTATGCTGTTCAAATACATACACACACTGGCCGTTTGCTAAAAACCACTTTTCTGGACTCAGGGGACCTCGAAATGGATATCTCCGGTGAGAATTTTAAATCGAAATTATGACACGATTACCATTCTTCCTCTTACTAGGAGTAATAGAAAGTAAAAATGAAGGACAATATAATGAACAGCTACAAACTCCAGTTAACAAAAAGAGTTGTTTTCACTAAATATTATTAATTCTTTGGGAAATTTTTATGGGTGCTTAACATTAATTTTATTTTGTCCCACTAGTATAAACGGCCATTTAGAAAATGGCGAACTTTCATTGGATCATTTCTGCGTAATTCGCTTTGGCTTTCTCTTTTAACACTGGAATGAAAGGGATGAATTTTTTCTTTATTTAATTACATGATATATATATATATAAAAAAGTAATAGGATGTAGGAAATAACTTGATTTTTTGTACTTTGTTATAAACAAGTTTTATTGCATAATTTTATTATTTATAAAATACCTGTGGATGAAAAATCAGTAATGAAATTCTAAATTAGTTTTTTCATAAAAAAAATTAGCTATAAATAATAAGCCTATCACGGTGTAGAAGTGAAGGCGTCAAATGTGGACGTGGTCAACAGAATAATTCTGAATTCTTGATTCGCCTAAATTATACGCTCACATTTGACACCTTCATTTCTACACGGTGATTGGCTACTTATTTATAGCTAATTGTTTCTAGAAAATATCTGCGAGTAGTTTGGAATTTTTTTAACAATTTTCCCGACGTAGGTATTTTATAAACAAACAAATTGTGCATTCTATTATGAAAAAATCCAAAAAATCAAGTCATTTCTAAAATATTCATTACTTTATGTAATTAATGTGAGCTATAAAGAAAAAACTCAAAATTTTCTTTTCATTGTTGAAAAAATAGGCAAAAGAAAATGGGGCGGAAATGCAAAATCCAACGCCATTTTTTATTTTGCCGTACACTAGGGGGAAAAAACAAAAATTGGTAACATACATATCGCTTCTACTTTCTATAATTTATTTGTTTATTTGCATTAATAATAAGTTTGAATACTTTTTTGATGTTGTTGCGAGAAACTAGATTTTGATTGAATTGCGCAGTTTTCCGCCTTTATATCTTTCAATAGTGTATAAACTGAGTTTGCTGTGTTCAAGTCTGTATTAGCGCACTGTTTTGACAAAACTTCCTGAAGACCACAAAAAGAAGCTGGCTATAACGAAAATTGTCTCTGATGCTTCCCAGCTCTGCGGAACCAACCACAAACAATTCTTTCAATACTTTGTGAAATGCGCCACATATAATAAATAGCTACAAACTCCAGGTGAAAGAAAAGTTTTTTAACTAAATATTATGAATTCCTTTAAGAACATTTTACGGACGCTTCACATCAATTTTATTTTGTCCTACTACTATAAACGGCCAAATACCAAATGGTGGACTTTCATTGGATCATTTCTAATTCAGAGGATCATCACCTAATTTGCTATTGCTTCCTCTATGAACAATGGAATGAAAATGCTGAATTTTTTCTTTATATAATCACATTAATTATATAAAAAATTAAATAGTTTGTTGGAAATAAACTACATATTTCATAGAACTAATTAGCTATAAATAATTTTCCAATCACAATGTACAAGTGAAGTGTCAAATGTGGGCGTGGTCTAGATAATAATTCTAAATTTTTGATTGGAGTAAATTTTTTCCTTCACTTCTAAATTTTTGATGGTTATTTATAATATGTAGCTACTTAATTCTATGAGAAATCAAGTTTAGAATTTTTTTACTAATTTTTGTTTCGTAGGTATTTTATAAACTAACAAAGTGTGCAATAAAACTCTTTTATGAAAAATATCCAAAAAATCAAGTTATTTCTAAGATATTTACAGTTTTATATTTTTAATGAGTTACAAAGAAAAAACTGAGAATTTGCATACCATTGTTGATAAAATAGGCAAAAGTGAAACAGCGGAAATCAAAATCCACTGCCTTACTACTGGGTCAAACGAAAATCGATAAAATATATAAATAACGGTTCTACTGTTAATGATTTATTTGTTTGATTGCATTCATAATTAGTTCGAATCCTTTTTGTCTGTTATTGCGAGAAACTAGGTTTTGATTGAGTTAGCTCTTGCGCAGATTTCCGTCTTTATATTAGACACTGTTTCAATAGTGTATTAACTGAATTTGCTCTTTTCAAGTCTGTGTTATCAAACTGTTTAGACAAAACATCGTGATGATGGCCGAAACCGTCGATAACAAAAAGAAGCTGGCTATCACGAAAAATATCTGTGATGCTTCCCATCTCTGCGGAACCAAGCATAAACAATTCTTTCAATACTTTGTGGACTGCGCCACATACAATGAATACAAACCCCAGTTCAAAAAAAAGTTTTTTCAAATATTATGAATTCCTTTAAAATATTTTATAGTTTGTGGACATGAACTTTTATTTTGTCCTACTACTATAAAGGGCCAATTACAAAATGCCGGACTTTGATTGGATAATTTCTGCGTAATTCTCTTTTGCTTTCTATTTACCAATGGAATGAAAAGGCTGAATTTTTTCTTTTTTGATCATATTAATTATGTAAAAAAGTAAATATTTTGTTACAAATCACTTGATTTTTTTATAAAACATTTCTATAGCATAATTTGATTATTTATAAAATACCTACGGAGGAAAAAATGAGTAAAAAAATTCTAAACTAGACTTTTCATTGAAATAATTAGGCAATCAGAGCATAGAAGTGAAAGTGTCAAATGTGACGTAGTCAACATAATAATTCTAAATTTCTGATTGGACTAAATTACACGCCCATAACATTCCAGTTGTTTTTATGGAGAAAATCCAGAAAACTGAAAAAACTGTTTAACTGGACAAACTCATTTCCGTTTAACTGATTTCCTTTAAACTCTCAATTTTGTCAACCTATTTAATTCTATTTAATATTATTTAGATGATAGAATTGTGTAATAAACTAAGTTAAAGAAGTAATAAAAAAACTATTCAATACAAACGCACTTCCGTTCAACTGATTTTCTTTAAATTCCAAATTTTTTTTTGTTGCATTTAACAAAACATGTTAACATAACATGGACACACAGAGACCATTTGCTAAAACCTCTTTTTTAGACTTCCGAAAAACCTCTTTTTAAACGGTTATTTCCTGTGAAAACTTGATATCGAAAATTTGACACGTTTAGCAATACTTCCTCTTATTAGATAAGGAGTAAGTAAAAAAAAAAAAAAGAGTGCACACGGATTTTCGAAAAGTAATTGAATCCGTAAAAAAGATTTTATTCTATGCATATATATTTATCAAGACGTTCTGAATATAATATGAACACTTGAAATCGTTCGTTGACCTTGGAATGAAGCAGGCTAACAGGGAAATAATCTCTGATCTAAACTATTCCAAACTCTGCAGGCCAAATCGCGATGATCGTAAAAGAGATTGATGCATATGTTTGGTATTTAGAGAAATTTTTTTATTAATTATATTTATTAACTGCGTGCTACATGCTTATACATTTTTTATTATAGATAATAAAAATGCATAATGTATTGTATTACAGGTCTTCCTAGTAGCTCTGAGAGAGGGTATTGTAAGGAGAAATTTAAGAGGGTAGCTCCCGCTTAAATGGCTCTTATTCAGGAACCATTCGAACAACCATTAACGTTCAACGGCCAAAGTTCTCATACCGTCACTCTGCCAGCCAGTCTGTCACTCTCTTCTCACCATACTCTCTTTCTAAATTGTACAGTGTAAAATCCTTGCAGAACTTAATATTCTCACTCAATATAAACCATAGTTCAACTTGTATCTCAAACTAAGTTTCCCCTTTATAAGTAAATTGACAAATTTTCTTTCTTCAAATTTGCTCAATTGTCCAGACATAAATATTCAGGTGGTGGGAGGACAAGTGCCAACCAATCCAGGCAGGTAGACGACTACATTGCCAAGGGCGTCAATAATATTGAATAACCATATTTCAATCTTAACGTCTCACTTTCCTCAGAACCAACTAGAACCCTTTTTTTTAAGAATAATATTACAAATAAATATAGTAGGTTTATATCTGTGCACCAGTGCAGTTTGTATTCCAAGTTTTTAAGTAATCGTTTTAATCATTTTATAGATAATGTCGCCCTCGCGCTAGCGCACTCGCCTTTGGTGCGAGAACTCGGGGTTCGATTCCTGTGAGGACAAAGTCGGTATTGACGTGAGTAAAAGTGGTGAGGTACTGTTGGTAGCGCACCTAAGTAGCGAAAGCCAGATCTAAACGGCGAATAGGTTTATTTATTTATAGATAATGCCAAAAAAATTCTTTAATTAAATATTAACGTTATTTAAGTTTCGTGCGACTCTTTTGTACGGATTCATGTCAGTTTTATACGGACTCAGTATGTAGAACTTGTTGATATTTTGCTCAACAAAGATGCAATAATATGATTTAGGAGTTTCAAAAGAAAAGTCAATCTATAAACCCATTACGTTATTAATATTAAATTGAAGATTTATACTAAACCTGCATTGCTGTAGTGTATTGAGTTTTATCTTATGGCCTATTTTTGTTTCAATTATCAAACATAAACGGTAATATTTCCACATTTTACTATATTGTTTAAGTACATAAATCAATATAACTAATATTTGTCAGCTTGTGAGTTTGTGTGTGTGCGTGTTTTTGAGTTCCTACTTGTGATAAAGTGCCAAGGCGATATATTTTGGCCGTTAGTGGCTGAAGTAGTGCTTTTCTTGTCGTTGAGTGCCCCCCCGAGATTTATACTCTCAGATAAAAAGTTAAGCGGAACCTTTTTTTTTGCTTTTTGTTTTTGACGGGTCCTGCTAAGGCTCCCCTCCCCCAGTAAGTTTAATGTTACTTGGTTATAAAGTTGTTGTCACCGTGATGTATAAGAATCGATAATCTCGTATAGTTTATCAGTAGCTCATCTTGATGTTGGAAGAACCTCCTTGTTTCCTATATGGTTTGGAAACTAAACTACAAGAACATCCTTAGGGGGAGATCACTCTTTCATTCTTTATTTATTATTACTATTATTATTTACAAAGAGGAGCTACAACCCGACATGGACTTTTGCTTTAAAGGCCTATCTTCCCTCCCCAAAAAATTTGCCTCCAAGTTGTTGCTCAAGCTAACACTTCCCAATGAACCTGTCGGTCTTGACACAATAAGTGTGTATCACACGGCCTTCAGTTTACCTAATTCCTCCACCTACACCTGGCCAGCAACAAATAATTTACCTTTGATTTCTGTATAGGGAGGCGATACCATTATAATGGATAGGTTTCTCTCTCTCCACCATCATACCATGTAAACTTAGCGGTCATGGTTGCCGCTGACCAGAGCGCCCTCGCTAACGTACAGTGTGATCTACAACGAATGTAAAAAACTTTAAGAACTTGTTGGGGGAAGCTATTTTTAGTAAAAAATATTAAATGAACATAGTCCTATTTCATCAATTACAAAACTACAACAGTTCAAAGTTTTATTTTGACAAACATAACAAAATCGTTAGCAATTGCTATTTCATAACAGCGAAATTACTGATTCATAAAAATTCCTCAAAATGTGCAACCTGACACCTTGACATCTGTGAATCATAGCGTTATCACATTATCGTTGCGAATTTGATTGGTAGCATCCATTTTTTATTCGAGTAACTGTTCACGTGTGTTTATTTCAAGTGTATACGAGCTGCTTTATGCGACCCCAGCGATAATAATCAAGATTCTTTGAGACTAAGCGATAGGACCTCCACGACCTATCCACCTGCCAGCCTAATGCCTATTTAACCACTCAGTTACTTGCCTTGTGTGCTGGGGCACCATCGTGTTGGTACCACATTTGTTGCCGCATTTGGAGTGGAGTGTCTTCTAACATATCACGAAGCCTTTCATTTAGAAAATTCATATATCTTACACAATGTAGTTTACTATGTAAGTCTTCTTATGGAAACTGCCAGCCCAGGTGTTAACACTAGAGCGATGTTGAAATTGCGACTGTTGCACGTCATAAGGATTTTGTAGAGACCATAGATAATAGTTATGGTAGTTATTGATACCATCTCTCTTAAATTGAGCCTTCTTAGTTCATAACACTAGACAGAAAGTCTTATCTTCGGCAACCGTATGTAGAGCATCCAGGTGCAAAAGTCCACACATCGGCCATAATCTTCTAGTTGTGATGCCTGAACCCGATGGACATGAAGGGGATGCAATTCTTCTCGGTGTTGTGTCTGCCATACAAAAGTTTGGTGAAAGGCGTAATTGCCTTGCAATGTGTCTAGTACTTATTGTATGATTGTCCTAAATTGCGTTGATTACATTTTCTTCATTGCAAACATTACCTACCTTCCCGGTGATTGCCACAGTTATTACGTACAGCAGTTCGTCCTCTCGCTTAAAGCCTCTGGAATGTACGGCCGAATACTATGGGAAGTTTGACGTCTATTCTGAAATCTCCATTGGTATTCTCTTTCTGTGGAGCATCACAGAAAACGTAAATACAGAGTGTCCTGGCTAAGTTGTCCACCCTCTTTTTCTCGGTAATTATTGATGGTGGAAAAAAATGTCAAATCATAACTCCCTTTATTTTTTGAGTAGTATCTAATGACATTATAAAAAAAAAAATCTGCTGCTGATATGCAGGTTACAGAAACAAAAATTTTGTTTTTTCAAATAGGAGCCCCTATTTTTTATTATGAATTCTAAAAGTACTTTTTTTTTGACAAAAATTGTTTTCGAAAAATTAAAATTGCTCTTGTAGTTCCCAAGTTATGAATTTTTGAAAGAAAAAAAGAAGTTTTTTATACCGCTGGCATAGTAATAAAAAACAGTTATGGATAAACGCATAAGAGACCGTCCAAAAGGCAAAAACAAAAATGCAAGATGAATGTTTACACAAATGCTCTCTTGTTTTCTATTTTAATCACATAATTGTAAACAATGCCTTGTTTTTAAAATACTTTCTGTCTACTTCAAATTTCCATTCGTTCCGGCAAGATGAACCATCCATCCAGATTCGACAACCGAAAAACTGATAAGTACGGCATTTTTGTTGAATGCCATCGTCAAGCTCAAACAGCTGCAAGGGTTTACCAGGAGAGATTTCCTGAAGGCTCCCAAGCCGGAAAACGCTTGCTGGTATTGCTGCAACGTTCCGCTTGTTTGGCGGCGTCATTCGCCAAGGGCCAAGAAATAGGGTTAGGAATGTGTAAAACAGTACAGTAGAACATCAAGCTCAGTATCGAAAGTAGACATTCGTAACCCTATTTCTTGGCCCTTGGCGAATGACACTGCCAAACAGCGGAACGTTGCAGTAATACGAGCTCAATAACTCAATGGAAGTTTGAGGTAGACAAAGTATTTTAAAAACAAGGCATTGTTTACAACTTATGGGATTAAAACAGAAAACAAGAGAGCATTTATGTAAACATTCATCTTGCATTTTTGTTTTTGCCCTCTGGACGGTCTCTTTGCGTTTATCCATAACTGCCAGCGGTATAAAAAACTTTTTTCTTCTTTCAAAAATTCATAACTTGGGAACTACAAGAGCAATTTTAATTTTTCAAAAACAATTTTTCTCACAAAAAGAAGTACTTTTAGAATCATAATAAAAATAGGTGTTCCCATTTTTAAAAAAAAAAACCTTTTGTTTCTGTAACCTGCATATCAGCGGCAGAATTTTTTTTTTTTTATAATATCATTAGGT
>JAAEAF010012791.1:0-18772 GCA_011037195.1 Triatoma infestans
GGGTCCAGAGGCTGGGGGGCCTACGGATAGCCTCGGCATACCGGACTGTCTCGGAGCCAGCGATTTTGGTTATAGCGGGAGTTATCCCGATTGCACTCCTGGCTGATGAAAGAAGGAGAGTGTACCAAAGAAGGCGCGAGGTGGATAAAGCAGCGGTCTCCAGGGAGGAGCGTGCATATACCTTATTGGAGTGGCAGTCTTCTTGGGAAGAGGATGTAAGAGGTAGATGGACTGCTAGCCTAATTACAGATGTCGGTACATGGGTAGAGTGGTCCTTCGGCGAGGTGAACTACTACGTTACCCAATTCCTCAGTGGTTACGGCTATTTCTGTGAATATTTTAGGAAAATGTGGAAGAGGACCAGTGGTGAGACGATGCACAACACACATTTTTTTGGTGTGTGAGAGGTGGGGTCGTCTCAGGAGAGACCTGGAGCAAAACGTCAGGCATATTACCCCGGCGGGGATAATAATGACTATGCTCTCTAGTAGGCGGCAGTGGGCATGTGTGGTGCGCTACATTAGAGAGGTGCTGATTGCCAAGCAAAGGGAACTAGTTGAGTTTGGCGGGAGGATCCCCTGATTAGGGACAAAAAGGGGCCTAGCCTGATGTAGTGCTGCATAAGCGAATCCAGGCTAGGTCTGGTGCCGGGGGTGGTGTTTTAGCCGGTAAGCTGCCTTGGCGGAAGTCCGGCATATTCTCGTATGGGCGTCAAAAGCATTTCACCTCCCTCACAAAAAAAAAAATTATTATTATTATTAAAAAAGTAAAAAAGTAAAGTAATGCCTATTTTTTCAGGCGGGCCTTAACGGTCCAAACTACCAAATTAGGTGTCTGTGGACGGTGGCGGAAGCCCACATACTTTACTATTAACATGTTTTAAAACAATATAAAATTTAGTTATACGCTGGACTCGAACTGGGGTCCTCCCTCTTACAAGTCCACGCTCATAACCACTACACCAACACCCGCCCTTATTATTATTATTATTATTTTACACTATCAAATACAGCGGTCGTAAAAAACATCAATTATTTCTATATTTTTATAGCCAGTTTTTATGGACCTGTGGTAAATACAAGACAAGTTTTCAACTTTTTATCCTCCCACTTCGGAATGAATCATTTCATTATTGAAATTATTATGGCTGCTCTTTGGAAACTTCTTGTGACCTTGTTTCAAAATTTTATCTATTTTTATATAAACTTCTTTTTCCATTATTTTTTTTTTTTAATAATTTTAAAATTGTTATTGTTAACACTTTTTATTCTAAGAATTCTTTTATATATTTATATTGTATTAGTCGTATCCTTTCCTCAATATTTTTTTTAACTTCCTCCAGCATAAATTATTGTTTATTTTCCCTTCTCATTTAAAAAAAAATCTGGTGTGAAACACTCACACAACTTTCTCTTACTCCAGTTCTCAAAATTATAATAGTTTGGGTACCAAATTTGAATGAAATTCGTCGAAAACTGAAAAAACTGTTCAGTAAAAGCGCCCTTCCGGTTTACTAATTTTCTTGAAACTGAATTTCAGCCATCTATTTATTTCTAATTAATTATGTTTGGATGATAGAATTGTATAATCAACTATGATAGCACTTTAGAGAAAAACATAAACCCACCCCTCCCCTAAAAGTGCCCTTAAAAGAATTTTCCCAAAGAAATGTTTTAAATAAAAGATGTAGATCTTTGCATGTTTAATTTATATATGAAGGTTCAAAAAAATCGTCGAAGCCATTTTTGAGAAAATTGCGAAAAAGAGAATAAATCATTTAATAAAGTGGTGTAAAGTAAACGCACTTCCGGTTATCCAATTTTTTTCAAACTCGGAATTTCAACAACATATTTAATTCTAATTAACATTATTTAGATGACAGAATTGTCTAATAAACTGAAATTGCACTTTAGAGGACAACCTACCCCCTCCCCTCCCCCAAAAGTGCCCTTATATGCATTTTCCCAGAGAAATGTTTCAAATAAAGTTTGTGTTAGCTCTTTGCATATGTGGTGATATTTCAAGTTTAAAGAAAATCGTCGGATAGACCTTTTGAGGGGAAAATCGCAAAAAAGTAAAAAATCCAACTAGTTAAAGTGTACTTCAGGTTGAGGAATTTGGACAGATAACGTAGTGTCAGATTCCCCTGGGATATCTAAACGGAATTCAAGTTTAACTTATCTACAGTTTGTAGTTTTGAGCTATGCTGTTCACATACATACACACAGACACACACAGAAACACACAGAAACACACACACACAGGTCATTTGCTAAAAACCACCTTTTTGGACTCAGGGGACCTTAAAACGGATATTTCCGGTGAAAACTCGATATCGAAAATTTGACACGATTACAATACTTCCTCTTACTAGGAGTAAGAGAAAGTAAAATAGATTTTATCATATGGCTATTATATTTTGTTCTCGCTTTAAAAGGAAGTATTCTGTTAGTGCAATTTTTTTGGAATTTTCTCAAAAACGGCTATAGCGATTTAAAAAAAAAACTTGGAATTGTAATTGCATAAACATACAAACGTTTCGCTTTCATTTGTAAGACTTTCCGAAAAAATAAAAAATGTATAAAAAATGTTATAGGGTCCTAAGAAATATGTGACGTTATAATACAAATGTTATTGAGGTTAGATTGTTATAGAGGAATTATTGGCACTGCAACCTGAAAGATTTATTGTGCCCTCCGGGAGCCTTCTCTGTGCAATGCCGTCCACTAAACAGTGTTCTCTAGCTACAGCTAACACCGCCCATCATCGGGCAATAAGCTACAGAGGCTACAAGGAAGAGAAAAATCTAAGTGCAGCATGCTGGAATCGAATCCGGGACCTTCATGTTTGCTACTCCGGCACACTACCACGCCACTAAACCCTTCCTTCTCCCGTTATTGAAGTTTGTTCAATGTTTTTTTTTGTCAAAATTATTATTTGGCATACACATTATTTCATGGCAGGGCCAATTATGCCCAACATTCTGGGCGATAATTCATCCCTTAACATCCTTGAGAAAACCTATCATCACTTCTTAACAATCTCAAGAAAATTCTTTGTCGAATTAGAGTTAGCCGATTGAAAATCCGTCCAGCCGAATTTACAATATTAACGCATTTCACAAAAAAAAAAAAAAAGTTACCAAAATCATGTGCGTTAGGAGGGACCAAAAATAGCTTACTAATTTATAGATAGAGAATAGACATTGAATAGATATATTTTATATAATATTATATCTACAGAATACTAGCAATTTTCACTTTCATATTTCATGAATTCATCATTATCAAAAGTCACCTTGAAAAAGATATAAAATATATTGAAACGTTGGCAATGTTCAATCATTTTCATCCGTCGTCAGAGCAAATTCACCAAATTCGTGTAAAGATTTATATGACATATATACAACCACCAAGTGTGAGTGAAACAGAAACATTGCGTTGATGTGAACTCTCTACAGAACTTGATGAATTTGCTCCAACGATGGATGAAAACCGTTCAGTAACGAAATGCATATGCATGCTATGACGGATAAAATACCAGATAAAGTTACTGATCATCAAACATATACTTGGTATACTAAATTTTAAAATAGTGCAAGTGTTTATATAGAGAAAATGAAAAAAAAAATAATAATTAAATTATTCAGGAATGTCAACTGAATTAATGAAACCATTCAGAAAATACCCATTTCAGCAAATGGAATTTTTGCAAAGTAAGCATTTTAGAACCCACACAGCACTCATTGAGGTTATGTGAATGAAAGGCTGTCAAATAACCAATAATGGTATTTTAATTTAAGGCATTTTCAACAATTATGGTCACTGGCAACCACAGACCTCTCAGTAAACAGCTGGTTTCCAGATAGTGCCTCCTCGTTACAGACAACGCTGTTCATCATAAGACAGTGAAGGGTAGTGGCTCCTAGGAAGCCAGCACTATGCTAATACCTTTGCTTATGAACTTATTATAATTATTTCAGTTTTTTACACTATTTAGCATATCGCGCTGCCCATACTCTAAGATGTCCTGCTTCTCCGATCATTATCTGTCAGCCTTCTTCCACTACCGTTTTCCATTGCTTCCTTGGACATCCACTTTTCCTTCTTTTCTCTGGCTGGTAAAGCATACGTTTTTTTTTTAGCAATCTTTCGTCTTCCAATCTCATTACATTCGGTACCATTGAAGTCGGCCCGTTTCAGCCCTAAATAATACATTTTTTATTAGCACGTACTCGCCTTTGGATAGTGTCATCAGGAAGATGTTGCAGCTTTGAGATCATGCAGCTCCACCTCCAAATATCAATTTCCATCTCTAAGAGCTGTTTCTATTATTGCGATTTAATGGTCCATTTTTTGGAAACGTTTCGCAGTGGCAATAAAAAAAGGTGGGTAGAACAGAGGCTAGGCCTATGTCCTCCGTCATCTTGCACGTAAAATGCGCTAAGGTAATGCGATAGGCTTAGTTTTCTATTCCGAGGATGATGAGGTCCAAGTCTCCTGGTGCCGGTATAGTGTGCGCTCTACCAACCCTGTTGATATCTACTGTATAAACCACGTGCTCTACTCTAGTATAACCTTACTAGAGTAAGGTATTCAGTAATCTCTTTTACGGGAGCTCCCGTACCACCCGTTGATAAAAAAAATAAACACTTAACCGGTCAAACTCGAAAATAAGTGTATCACTGTTGTATTTTCGCGCCCTTTTCGTCATTAGAGGTGACCCTCTAAGTAAAGTTCAATCGTGATAATAAATGTATTGAAAATAATACTTTTAATTTTTGTCGATAGTGCATACTAAATCAGAATCATGACGGTAGGGCGCACAGTATACCAGCACCAGTCTCCTTTTCTACTGCCTTTTTGCCAAAGTTATAACTTTTCTTTCCTCCTA
Source organism: Triatoma infestans (assembly GCA_011037195.1). Lineage (NCBI taxonomy): Eukaryota > Metazoa > Arthropoda > Insecta > Hemiptera > Reduviidae > Triatoma > Triatoma infestans. The sequence continues at coordinate 4,894 of JAAEAF010012791.1, forward strand.
AGAACCGTGGTTTTCATGGCTCTCTCTATTTAATTTTACTCTCATTTCCCCTTGACCATCGACAGTTCAAGCGGAGTCCATTATCCTTATTTTATCAGTTTTCCTCTTTATTAATGTCTAACTACTTCTCTTACTTGGGCAAAGATTTTGGTGACATGAAAATTTATTGTATGCCAGTGCTAAAGGAATCTTCTAAAGGTTAAGAAGACTTTTCCGTATTATTATGTCTGACACAGTGTATATGCTCTTTAAGTTGCATTGTTAATCATCTTTTCGCTTGTCCTATGGTTTTTTTTTTTCACCATAACTGCAAAGAATCAACAGTCTTCCATTTATTGGTGTTAGTATTTATTGTATAATGCACTGTCACACACTCCTTGCACACATGGGAGAATGGATTTTATTTCTGTCATCTTTTCTCTATTTCTTCTGGTTTTCTTACACGAGGGAGCTTGGAAAAAAAAAACCTATTGCTAAACCTCGGTTTATAACAAAACATGGCGCTTACTCAATCTAAAAACCACTGCTTCTTTGCATGACAATGTCTACGGAAGGCTAAAAATTCATATAAAATAAATTTGTTAGTTTTATAATATTGTATTAAAAACAAAAGTCATCGGGGTGTTTCATTCAGATTTCTTTTTTCTCACAGAAGATTATAGTTATTTATTTTAAAATATCTAAGAAATTTCAGAGTATGGATAAACCAAAGATGTGTAGATTAATCAAAGAAACTCTTGGTAAAATTAAATATAAAGTTTTACTAGTTAATGATGTTTAATGAAAAAGTGTAAAAGTGGGGAAACGGAAAACCAGATAGAAGTGAAGGTTAAGTGAATAATTAAAAGAAAAAAAAAAATGACAGAGACAGGTAAAGAAAGGAACAGAAACATGAAGAATGAAGACCTACTAGCAATAGAAAATGAGAAAAATAAAAGAAGAGAAAAACAGGTTATAAGAAGCCGGTTGAACTTGAAGATAGTTTTTTTTACGTGTAAATATGCAGAATTGAAAAGTAGACGCATAATTATATTGTAGCCACAATCCAAATTTCAACGTTAAAGTAATCGATAAATTATTGACAGAGGTAATTCACAAAATTTAATTTAGATAATTTATGTTCAAATATTGTTTTACTCTTTTTGTAATTACATATATTGAAATTATGTTGAAGATATTGTATGTATATGTTATAATGAGTATAGATTGCACTGTATAAAAACATATCTATATATATAAATATATATAAAAATCTGGTGTGAAACCCTCACACAACTTTCTCTTACTCCAGTTCTCAAAATTATAATTGGACAAATTTTATAGTTTGTGTACCACAGTAATTGAAATTTGTCGAAAACTGAAAAAAAAAAACTATTCAGTAAAAGAGCACTTCCGGTTTACTGATTTCCTTTAAACTCGGAATTTTGGCCAACTATTTATTTCTAATTAATTTCATTTGGATGATAGAGTTGTATAATCAAGTATGATACCATTTTAGAGGATGCTGTAACCCTACCCCTCTCCTAAAAGGGCCCTTAAATGAATTTTCCCAGAGAAATGTTTTATATATAAGTTGTAGATCTTTAAATGTTTAGTTTATATATACTGTTTAAAGATAATCGTAGGGGCCATTTTTGAGAAAATAGCGAAAAAGTGAAAAAATCATTTTATAAAGTGTTAAAACAAAAGCACTTCCGGTTATCCGACTTTTCTCAAACTCCGAATTTCAACAACATATTTAATTCTAATTAATATTATTTAAATGACCGAATTATTTAATAAACTGAAATAGCATTTTAGTGGTTAACCTAAACCCACCTCTCCCCCAAAAGTGCCCTCAAATGAATTTTCCCAGAGAAATGTTTCAAATAAAAGTTGTAGGTCCTTGTATATCTAGTTGATGTATGATGTTTAAAGAAAATCGTTGAAGCCATTGTTGAGAAAAACGCAAAAAAGTAAAAAAAAACAACTTGTAAAGTGGTACTTCCGGTTGAGGAATTTTGGCAGATAAGGCACAGTCAGATCGCATGGTGATACCTAAACGGAATATCAAGTTTCAGCTTTCTACGGTTTTTCATTTTTGAGCTGTTCTGTTCAAATACACACACAAACAGACACACACACACACACACACATAATTTGCTAAAAACCAGTTTTTTGGACTCAGGTACCTCAAAACGGATATTCCCGGTGAAAACCCAACATTGAAAATTTGGCACGATTACAATACTTCCTCTTACTAGGAGTAAGAGAAAGTAAAAATTCAGCATCCGTATGTTTGTGGCCGCGAAACTCGAAAAGTATGGATTGACTAGTAATTTTTACACAACGTTACATTTCTATTATAAGAGTGTTTATATACACTTTTTTAATCCAAAGTTCCCACGGAAACAGGAAATTCCGAGCGTTTCGTGAGTTTGGCAAAAATGCACAGACGCAGACGCTTCGCAATCGTGGCGCGCTCTCTGCCGAAGATATTCTGCACAGAATACGTCATAAAACGCAATAATATCTTGGATTTCTTCACAGAAGAAATATACAATGAAGCATTAATCTTCATTGAGGATCTTTGTCTTGCAATGTGTGGCAAGCTGTTGGCACTGTTGAGAGTAATAGTACCGAATCGGTCGATCAACGCAACATTCGAGAGAAAACTGCACTGAGAGCAATCATACACCAGAAGTGACTTACAGCTATTCGTTCATGAAAATACACTGAAACTCCTTAAAGAATAAAAGATAGCATTTGATACCATCCTACAAGCTGTGACCAACCAACCTGGTGGATTTACTTTTTGGACTCTCCAGGTGGAACTGGAAGAACGTTATTCATTTCCTTAATCCAGCACATTCAGCTCTTAAGCTTTCAGTTAAAAAAACAATTTTCTTTCTTTCCTTTCTATTCACAGCAACGCAAAGTAGAGTATTAAATTGATGATGTGTTTTCTTACTGAATCTATGTTAACTGATCATACTTCCATTTACTTTCCTAATAATTAAAATCAGACAGAACCACAACTAAGCGTGGCCGGGTTTAGCTAGTATTTAATGAGAAAAAGCACTTAATTTCAATAATTAAAATAAGTGTGGCTGCTCAATTATATTGAGTTGCTGAGACACAGCATACCAATCAATTCAGAGAACAATGGTTGAACAGGAATAATACGTAGGTATTTACTATATATAACTTCATACCGGAACAAATGCAACACCTAATAGAGGACCACAGGAGCTATATATACACAGACTAAAGTTAAATGACTGTGTAAGTCAATTAATTAATCGTTGCTGGTCATGTCCCATACACGTGGTGGTGGATTATACCGAGAGAATCCAGTATGATTGTCTCAGCAATCTCCCACAGGAAGTCTTGGCCAATTCCTAAACTGTCAAAAAATTCACTCGTGGTCTTAGGTATTACACCTCTACTACCAAACCAGAGTCCCTTCACTTGGAACTGACGTTCTCCAAACCTTTCCCGGTAATTTTCCTGCAAGTGAGGGATACATTTTTCATATATGTCCCTCTCTCTGAATCAACTTTATTTCCCTGTTCTGGATCATTGGATTCAAAGCGAACGGTAGGATCAATGACAAGGGCCTCTTTTCCACCGTTCTTGAACGCCACAATATCAGCAAAACGATTAGTACCTGCTGTATCTAGGCAGTGAACTTCGTCGAAGCAAGTATACCCCTTATTGCTTAATATTTCTGCTATCCGCTTCTTCACGTTAGGGTGACGGCGGGTGACAAGGGACATGTTGTTGGAACAATTTCCCAATACATGGGCTGGGGTTTCATACTCACTACCGCATTTGCGAGAGTGGGATCCAACACCTCCCTTTATTGCCTGACCGGCGACCCCCGGAACCGCTTGAAGGGGAGCATAGTTAATATTTAGCTTCATCGCATTAGTCCACTCTGATCCAGAGAGAATTTTCCTATTGCATATGAATTGGTTTCCTTTGGGATTATCCTTGAAATGAATCACACCTATACCCTGCCATCTGCATTTACTCCAATCTTCAAAAGATTTTTCTCGCAGGGATTGCCTGACCTTCTTGATGCTGTATGTGTCTTCCATGCCGACAACTTCTAGACCTAGACGTCCAGCACACTCCGATGTTTCCATTTCATAATCAAATACTGATTGGAACTTCCCGTCTTCAACTCTATTTAGTCTTTGGGCAATAGACCAGTGCTGAAGTGGTGCTTCCCACTGACATCTGAGTAAACCTAAGCCCAGAAAACGTCTGGGTGCATATAACATGGCAGACGTAGTGCTTGCTGGGATCCCAATCATAGCCTTCACGCTTCTGCGAATAATGACGTCTATACTTTCAAGGAGTGTCGGACTGAGTTAAAATACAAATATGTTAATGTCAATTATGTTTAGTTCTGTGTTAGCAATAGTATTCTATTAAATTAATAAAGTCTTTTAGTAATGTCCAACAAATAACTTAGTGCTCAACAAAGACATAACATGGTGTCAGATGGTTAGTCAGTTTACAAGTTGAAATTAATTAAATGCCGAAAACGTCAAAAAGTGAAGATTTTAATAGTAAAAAGCACATGAAGGAGAATGGCGAATATTACAATTAATCTCCAATCAAATATTTTGCCACTTGAAATTGATGGAGTTCGTTAATGTAAGTAAAAATTGGTAAAACCTGGTTAAAAACAATTAAAATTATGTTTAGTGGTTTTTGGCCAAAGAAAAGTAGCTCTACTTCTTTCATTAATTGGTCAACAGGCAATGACAGTATTTAATTCATTTAATAAAGATGCAGATAAAATTACTTTTGATAAACCTATTGTCATGACAGACGATGCTTCAAAATTTGCACTTAGTGCAGCACTTCTTCAAGAAGGCAAGCCTGTGCATCCAAGATTGTAACTGCATGTCAACAGTCATTTGTGCAAACAGAAAAAGAATTATATGCCGTTATATTTGGATGTACTAGAATCAGACATTATATTTATGGTCAGCCAATAACAATTGAAAACCGATCATTCTTCTCTGATCACAATAAGTAAAACAAACTTTAAGTTCAGTTCCCGCTTGTTTACAGCACATGCTATTGCAACTACAACCTTACCATTTAAAAATAGTTTTTGTTCAAGGTAAATTTATGAAAGTTGCTGATATTTTGTCTAGAGCACCACTTCCTGAAACATATCTCTCTGTTAGATGAAGAAATAACAGTCCATGTTAACTTAATTATTAATTCTCTGGCAACTTGGCCTTCGACATTGGCAGAAAATTAAAGAAGCCATTTCAACTGACGAAGTATTGACTATATTAAAGCAATATTGTGTTGGTGGATGGCCAAAGAATAAATCATCAGTTCCTAATAAATTCAAACATTATTGGAGTTTTTTAATGAGGTAAACAACACAGATTCTCTTATCTTTAAAAATAACAGTGTGATCATAACAGTCAAATTAATAAATAAAATAAAATGTCTGGGAATTTATCCATCACTTTTGATACACCTGATCTATCAAGTTCATATCCAGTGTTTTACTTCAGACTATTATGCACTGTACGCTTGTTGATTGTATGTGGTAGGTTATAAGGTTATGTTAATAAATGTGAATGTGATTAATTATAAAAAATGGAATAATTATAACTTATGATAAGACATAAGAAAATGGTATTACAATAAATAGCGTAATTGAAAGAATATTTTACAATTAAATTATAATGGTGGTTTGACTGGTTTCTATGAGGGTCTCGTCACCATGAACCTTAATATGGTCTATTGTGACACATACAAGTTAAAGTTCCCATTCCACTTCTATCTGTATAATTAGTCTTTGGAGTGTGAAGAGAGAGATTCCTAGGTGTTCCTTGAGAGCACCCACCAGTCATAGGCATTCTCTCAAGCTTTATCCCTTTTATTAGACTTAGGAGTCCTGTGAGAGACTCTTGGGTGAAACTTACAGTTGTCAGCTTCTCCTCTCCAAAGATGCGAAACCTCAGCTATACAATGACCCCTCGCAACGACACATTACGTGCAATGCTATTTCAATACTAGTGTTAAGTATGTTCAGTGATTTGTCAAGGTATTTTTAATAGGTATTGGAAATTTCAAGAATACATTATACAAATAAGTATAGATAAAGTTTGAAGAAAAGGAATCTTGACAAATTGAAATCCTGATATTCAGGAAAAAAAAAAGGGGGTGTGGAAATGATGGAATATGGAGATACATAAGCCAGGTGTTTGAAGTAGTTAATTCCTATAAATATTTAGAAGTGAGACTTACGCCTTCTTTGCCATTAAGCCAGTTCTGGAATAGAAAATCTCTCAACCAGCTTTACTTGGCGCCAATGTGTATGTATGTATGTATGTATGTATGTACGTATGTATGTGAACAGCATAGCTCAAAAACTAAAAAATCACAGAAAATTTCAAACTTAATATTCCGTTTAAGTATCACCATGGGATCCGACAGTAAATTGTCTGTCAATATTCCGCAATCGATAGTAGCCATTTTACTAATAGTTTTTATTGTTCACTTTTTTTTGATGATTTTCTAAAAAAAATGGCGGCTCAAATGATTTTCATTAAACATTATATTATATCAATGAAACATTTTACGTGATACAATTTTATTTATCTGAAAAAAAATCATTTAAGGCGTCTTTTTTGTGGGAGGAATTAAATAAAACATATCGCTAGTAATGCAAAAACCCACTTCCATCGAAATCAGTGGAATTTATTTGAAGCATCCGACCAAGATAACGCCAGCAGTTAAATGAAATAAAATATTACCTTAAACTACCTTGATTGGGGCAAGTTGTATAAGTATACTCGTACAGTAACAGCTTGGAACTACAGACAGTTTTTTTATAGTTCATTTCAAATTTTTAATGCTGAAATAATATGTATAATACTGTATTTTTGTTATGTGTTATATAAACATAGTCAACTTGGCAGACGGATGTAGTGGAAGAACGAAATGAAAAATAATAGTTTTTACAAATAATTTAGAATATTTTATAATTATCTCAAATTAAGAAAAAGATTGACATTCCCTTGCAAAAGGGCTAGCCAGGTATACAAGTCCAGTTACTGGTACGGTTCAAGAACAATTATGGCATTGTACTACCCCTTCTTCTCGCAGGGGAGGAATTGAAGAAACAAAGAGAAGAGATATTTTAAAACAGACGAGTGCTACAAATCAAGATGAAAGCATCAGACCAGTATCCTATACCAGTATCAAGTTATAAGATAAAACATGAGAGTTTAGCATCTAATCTAGATTAATTAATTGATTTATACTTAATCGCTGTGATATTATAAAGCTATTTAAATTCAGTTAGAAAATATATTTATTTTATAATCGGTGGTGCTTTCTTGATTATATTCTTATATTCTATCTCAAACAAACAACACAAGCCCTTTTCGCTAAAACGCTCACGCCACAAGCTACCTACACACATCCACACCATAATATAACACGGACTAAGACCAGCCTAAAATATGTTTTGATTTCTATAAAAGTATGTTTGCTTATTTAGTTTAAATTCTCTGTAAAAGATGTTTTGTTTGTTTGTATTTTCTTGAATAAACACTAATTATTATTATTATTACCTTCAGCTGTTTTAACTTTACTAAGAAGTAATGCACTTCCAATAATTGGCCAAGCTTTTGGGCCAGGTATGTTGGCTGTCATCTTTGAAGATCTAATTACCCATTTGGTAGTTTTCATTAAATACCGTATATAGAATATCACTAAAATTATACAAAGTACACTAAATGCAAACATATTATATATGATGTATAATGAAACCGATTTAGATAAAACTAAAATCATTCCTGCATTCATAATCCTTTTTTAAAAGTTTGTTACAACCTTGAGCAAATTAAACATATGAGTGGGGGTAAACCTAAAAGTAAATTTTAAGATCAACACAGCCAGCCAACCTGGGTATTACATACTTTTCTTATTAATCATTTATTTTGATTAATTTTTTGGAATTTAATAAATATATCAAAATATATTGATGTTATAGGGTATGTAGTCCTTTATATATATATATATAAATATTTATTACATTTTCAAACTACTGTTAGTGGTTATCTACTAATCGTGTCAAATTTTCGATCTCCAGTTTTCAGCGAAAATACATACTAAGGTCCTCTGAGTTCAAAAAAGTGGTTTTTAGAAAATAATCTGGGCGTATGAGTGTGTGTGTGTGTAAGAAAACAGCATAGCTCAAAAACAAACAAACAAAAAATCACAGAACGTACATATTTAACATTCCATTTGGATATCACCATGGGACCCAACAGAAACTTAAATTCCACAACCGGAAGTAATGCTTTAATAAATTGATTTTTTTTTTTCAGTTTTTTTGTAATTTTCTCAAAAAAAACTCCAACGATTTTATTTAAACATGACATATTCATAGAAAAATTCATTTAAGGGGACATTTGGAGAAGTGTTTTGGTGTTATGTTTTCCTTTAAAGTGCTATTTCAATTATTATATATAATTGTATCATATAAATAATATTAAATATGTTGCCAATATTTCGTGTTTGGGGAAAATCGGTTAAACCCAAGTGCGTTTCTATTGAACAGTTTTTTTTTTTCAGATTCTCTTTCTTTCTAAGATTCTCTATAAAATGGCTTTGACAAGTTTATTTCTTTATTATTATTTCTTACAAATACATTAACTAAGACAAATGGCTGCCAAATATAAACAATAAAATTAACAAAAATGTTTATTTTCTAACATACTTAACAAAGCATGTACTCAAACACAGTTAACTATTCATTTAAGATAAATGAGTGAAGTTTTAAAACGCCCTCTGCATAGTTACTGAAATGAATTTATAAATTTATACTCTAAAAGTAAATTCAACTATTTGAATAATTTAATATTTCAAATATATTTAAATTAAATTAAATTAAACTATGTCCTGTCATGGCAACTAGTGCTCTACAATCCCATTTTCTTATTCTTGAACCTTGGCTCCGGCAGTAGAGAATCAAAGCAAACGAACTTAAATCCAAACACATAGTATTCACCTTAAACAGAAAAACTCTTCATCCTCATTACTTTAAAAATATTAACCTTCCCATTGCGAACCAAATACGATATCTTGGATTATATCTTGACAAACGACTAACATGAAACCCTCATACCAGGCTGAAACGAATTCGTTACAAAAAAGACTAAGGTTCTACTTGTTATAAAAAGCTAAAAAGGCTACTTGAAAAACGTTTAATACTGACTCAACACTGTTCTTCTAGCCCCCGGCATAGAACTCTACGGCACTGTAAAAAAAAATTCAACCTTAGCCGACTACAAATCCTAAAATTTAAGATTTATGATCCTAAGAACAATAGTTGATGCTCCGTTGTACGTCTCCAACCACACAATCCAATCCGATCTTAATATTCCATTGATCTCAGAGCTAGCTAAATTACGTTACACAAAATTCCACTCCAAACTAAATTGTCACCCTAAGCCTCTGATCCAGAATATGTCCACCAGAACACATTCCAAAAATCCTAGTTAGTGGCTGAAGCGGAGGTGGCCACGCGACCATCTTAATTTATAACGGCGTCCTCTTATAGTAATGTTGTGTAAGCTTATCACACTGGCAAACTAATGGCATCCATCACTACATGGTAATCGTTCATATCTCTAAAGCAACATGTACATATGTATATATTGACTACAACAGTATATATACAAGGTGACCAGAGTTATATGCTCCACCCACTTTTTTTTTAAACGGCGGGAAATTTCGAAAAAATAGAAAACACGTATTTAATCATTTTTAGTCTAGTTTATTTTCAGTGATTGATCCATTTTTTTTATACCCCAATATCCCGAGATACAGCATCCAACTTTTTTTTTCAAATGGAACATTATATTTTTTTTGGCATATTTTTATAGTAATTGAGCCTCTAAAAAAATTAAAAAAAAAAAATTTAAAATCGGTTAGGTTTTTCAAAAGTTATGGTAATTTAAAATATGAAAAACAAATTTCAGTTTAATGTCAAAATTACCTTATTTTTTCTTTAAAGAAGCTCTTCAAATTGGGCACCATCAACGGATAGGCAAGCCAAAGCTCTGGACTCCCACGCTCTTAGGTGGCAAAGTCAACATCTAGGCAGGCTAGAGTTATTCGACGTTCCATATCTTCGACTGAAGCCACGGGATTAAGGTTACTGTACACTTTATTTTTTAGATATCCCCACAAAAAATAGTCCATTGGGGTTAAGTCCGGAGATCGAGGTGGCCATTGGATGGGACCATGAGTTCCTAACCACTTTTCGTGGAAATTTCTGTCCAGGTAACGTCGAACAACTCTCGCATTATGTGCCGGGCCACCATCTTGTTGAAAATACATATCTAACCGACGTTTTAGAGGAACATCTTCAAGCAAAACTGGCAAAATGTCTCTTTAAAAAGTTAGATACCTTTCACCAGTTAAGTTCCCTCTGTAGAAGTATGGGCCGATTAGTTGGTTTCCTCAAACTCCACACCAAACGTTTGTAGAAAAAACAACCTGATGGCGTATGGCGAAGGTAACTTGTGGATTTTCTTCTGCCCATATTCTAAAGTTCCAACGATTAAGAAGGCCATTGTTGGTAAACTTTGATTCATCAGTCCATAAAATTGTGCATTTTTTGTGGGGATATCTAAAAAATAAAGTGTACAGTAACCTTAATCCCGTGGCTTCAGTCGAAGATATGGAAGTTGAATAACTCTAACCTGCCTAGATGTTGACTTTGCCACCTAAGTGCTGCTACAAACAGAGCGTGGGAGTCCAGAGCTTTGGCTTGCCTATCCGTTGATGGTGCCCAGTTTGAAGAGCTTCTTAAAGAAAAAATAAGGTAATTTTGACATTAAACTGAAATTTGTTTTTCATATTTTAAATTGCCATAACTTTTGAAAAACCTAACCGATTTAAAATTTTTTTTTTTTTTTTAGAGGCTCAATTACTATAAAAATATGCAAAAAAAAATATAATGTTCCATTTGAAAAAAAAAAGTTGGATGCTGTATCTCGGGATATTGGGGTATAAAAAAATGGTTCAATCACTGAAAATAAACTAGACTAAAAATGATTAAATACGTGTTTTATATTTTTTCGAAATTTCCCGCCGTTTAAAAAAAAAGTGGGTGGAGCATATAACTCTGGTCACCCTATATATGTACACAAATTACGCACCCACTACTTGTGCTTGTTGTACATTGGCTACAGTAACAAAATAAATTATTAAATTAAAAAAATAAAAAATAAAATAAACTACGAGTGGCACTTATAGTTTCTTGGAAATTACTAAATAAAAAATAAAAAATTTTCATCTGCACGCCATGTGAAATAATGTTAAATAATTAGAGAGTACATGACGCTATGAGTGAAAAGATGAAAGAAACCTTAAGTTGTTGGATGGTTGGTTCCGTAGAGCTGGAAAGCATCAGAGACATTTTCCATGGTAGCCTGCGCCTTTTTTTGGTCATCGACCGGTTTCGGGCGTTCGCCCATCTTCACGATGTGTTTCTCAGACAGTTGTGATAACACAGACTTCCACAGAGCAAATTTAGTTTACATACTCATTTACAATCCATAAATATTTTAGAAGATAGACATACTGTTTGCAATTTATAATATATATCATATTATTGTTTAATTTAATAATCTATTGGTTAGACAATCTTAGCTGAGCTAACAGTTTGGTAAAACGGAATGGAATTCCATTATTGATATATGCTTGAGTTCCATCACTAGTGGAAGAAAAAGAATATTGTATAGAAAACTACAAAGTGAGCACTCAAACGATGAGTTTCAAATACACTATTATAACCTTCAATATTCCAAAACTATTGGATCTTCTGAGGAGGTTTGCATCAAATAATTGCTGGAAAAGATCTTTTAGAAATATGTGAATGGGAAATCTCTAAGAAATATTGCTAAAATGAACAATGTAAGCGGTTATTTTTTTCACTTTTTCGCATTTTCTTCACTGCAGTATCCATTTCCTTGCCAGTTTCTGATTTATTAACCGAAGGCCGTAATGGGTGGCAAATTTACAATAGAAAAAATGTTCTATCTAGTCATAGTTTTCTGCCAACCATTTTCACATTTTTACTTTTTTGGCATACATATAAAAAGGTTTTCTTTTTCTCCTCTCGTCTAGTCAGTAAGTAAAGTAACATCTACTTTTTTCAGGCAGTCTTAACGTCCAACTACCAAATTAGGAGTCATGGACGGGGACGAAAGCACCAAATTTACTATTTACATTTTTGAAACCAATATAAAATTTAATCCTCCAATAGTCGCGGCTCTAAATCATGCTATTTTAGTCGCGGCGATCTCTGAGATCTTTTTAATTTAAACTTATAACAAGTCTTTTTAAACTAAAAAATTAATAATTTAAAAGGTGAAAGATTATACTAGGTTATCTTATTAACCATTCAAAAATAATACTAATACTCTTAACCGTGTTCAAACTTTAATTGACACTTTAAACCGTGTTTAGACTCCAGCCAGATAAAGAAGCCCTAGCATGCCCTTTATTTCTGTCAGATCTGTGGGATGGGCATCTCTGGATCTCTTAAAATTGTTTTGTATGGTTAAGATATATGGTTTGTGCACTGAACAATAGTATTTAGTATGTTGTCATCTATAAAAAGGTTCCAAGCATGATAAATATGGTTTACCTTTCTTGCAGCACCTTTCACGCTAGGAAGATGAATAAGTATATTCTGTGGCTCACGTTTCCTTGTATTTTTCATTGGAGATTTTCCCCACTTCCAGGAATTCACCATGATGTTATTCCTTTTCTGAAATGCAATGTAATAATTATCGAAATTATTGCTCTCGTCATCAGAATCTTCTTCTCCAGAGAAACTTTGGTTTTCACTTTTCTGAACGCTATACTCCTTCTCTAATATACTGTCAACTACTACAGTATCAGTGTCTGTGTCAGTATCTTCATCACTCTGCACATCACTAACTGAATCATCATCTGCTAGCAATATCTTTAGCACCTCCTCCATATCATCTTTTTTATTTAGGTTGAACTTCCTGTTTAAATCCATTATAATTATATCTGGGGAAAAAAATGTATAAATGTAGCGAACTATCTGATCATTTTACTTGAAATAAGTCAATTAAGCCGGTTGGAAATGCAGGACTGAATTATAAATAATTTACTTTAAAAAAAAAGTTTTACGAGCTTAAATGAGCGAAAAGTAAAAATTAAACAAACTTACGTCAATGGTCGCGGCGATCTGTGAGATCAAATTTTCACCTGAAGCTAACAATGGCTAATCTAGAAACATGAAACTCACACTAATTTATTACAACGCGATTATTAGAATAATAGCGAGATTTATGTTGCATTGCTGCCAACACGACAGGAAAGGGAAATAAAATTCTCCATACGCGATCTCTCAGATCAGCTGCGACTAATGGAGGGTTAACAGTTATACGTGGGACTCGTACTGGGAACCTCCCACTTACAAGTCCATCTCATAACCACTATCCCAACCCTGCCCGACTCCTGTTGTGGTTGGTTCCGCAAAACTGGAAAGCATCAGAGATATTTTCCATGAAAGCCTGCTTCTTTTTGTGGTCATCGATCGGTTTCGGTTAGTAGATAGGATTGACCGGTTCTAATTCACTTTTCTGCACAACATGGCCGCCGTCCCCTCACCCACTTCAGTTCCACCACCCCACTCTCCTATCGACGAATAGGTATTAAAAATTAATTTTTTTTTTTGCTGAGGACAGCAAAAGCGATCTCACAACCTTTGTCAACAATGACCATCACTTCCACCACTCAGCTATAGTGGTAACTTGGGAATAGTAGTTTTCTTTAGATCCTTATACCTCACCCACAT